>JAULKJ010312824.1:0-10857 GCA_032355405.1 Rubia balearica | reverse complement strand
CATCTATTTTCTAAATATTAATTTTTTATGCGACATTATTATATACAACTAGAAATATTTACGGTCAAACATGCTCAATGAAGACCGTGAAAAAGCAATTCGGAACTTAATAGTGGGACAGAGGGAGTATTAGTTGTTCTTCATCTGCTGCATTGTGCCTGAATCTCTTATAAATGCAATGTCTCCCCACTTTGTCTGAATATTCCTCTTCCTTTTGTCTCCTAAGTTCCCTGTTATTGGCTTCATTTCCCATCTCAATGCGTGGCTTCATAGGTGGTAAACTTTCCCCCACTGGCTTCCCCCTCGGGTGCTCTACCCCTTACAGCTTCCTCCAATGTTTTTGAGCTTTTCATGTTGCTAGGGCCAAGTGGAACCCTTTTTGGAAAAAGAAAGGTTGCATCTTTTTTATGCAGCATATTCCTCTTAATCATTACTCTGGTTGCAATTGTTGATTTAGACGGTTCTAATCATGCTCTGGTACCCCATCTTGGCCCTCCATTGTAGCCCAGCAATTTACTCGTGCTTGGCTGCCCATTTTGTTCACAAATTTTGGAGCCCCGGAAGAGATTCTTGGAAGGATATGATTTTCCTCATTTTTGAGACAGGGTTTATCTCAAGAATATATTGACTTAACCCCACCTTCATTCTTTTTTCAAACTAGGCATGTTCATGCTGAGAGCCTCTTTGTTCTTCCTCCTAAGTTCCTGTAGGGTCATCCAACTTCAAAGCCTCCAATCCACCATCTATCAGTTTATTTTCCTGATCCAAGATTGTCTCTTTCAATTCAATGTCTTTGTTTTCTTCGTCAGTCACAATATGGCTTTTTTGACATTGTCGCTGGTGTGCCCATTTCTGTTGTTGCATGTATTTGAGGCACCTTCAATGTGGTGGTGGTGGTGACCAGATCGGTAAAAATGATGACCATCTCCGGTGGGGTTTTCCCGGTGCTGTCTCTTTTCCCGGAATCTCCGCCCATATTTCCATTTTCTCTAGATCCAAGAATTAACTGTAAGCATTCTCTCCCAACCAAGTTACTTGTCTCTGATTGTATTTGGTTGTAGGCTCCCAATCCGTCGATGATGCCCCTCAGTTAGGCTTCTTCCGTCACCTCCGGGAGGTTGATGGTTGTCAATTCGGAAGACTACATCAATAGGGTTGAAGCAGACTAGCTGGCATTCCCAATTTCAGAGCTAAGAGTTTGTTCTTCTCTGTCAGGATTTTCGGCCTCTTTTTGGATTAGATTAACCAGCTCTAATCGCATCTCCAAGTAGGCACCATTCCCGACACCGTTCCCGGCATTAGATCATATCATTGTTCTGCCTGTGTTGATGTATACTCTATCGTCTCCTCCTCTGTCCTTCTTGTGCCGATGGTGAGATTTTGAGCTTCCATCCTCATATTTTGATTGAGATAATAGTTGTTGTGGTCTTGGCTTTGCATTCACTATTGGTGTTAATGGTGTTAGTTGCAGGTTGCTAGAGTTCTTATCCGTCGCTGACGTTGGGTGATCTTTGGATGGTTTTGCGCCTCCCATATTGCTACTAGCCGTACAAAACAACATCGTTTACCCTTCCAGGGTATGTCCTTCTTGGACTTGGTATGGTTTGTGAGGATTTATTAAGTGTTAGGCTGAGGTTGAGGGATTATTGGTTCTCAGGCTAGGTTATTTTGAGCTGAGAGTGTGATATGAAGGGAGGCTTTGGTTTCTATGCTTTGGACTTAATTCTTTAGCTTGGGTTTCACTTTGGTCAGCTGGAGTGGTTAAGGAGTTAAATTCTATTTCTTTTCTTTTCTTCTCTTCTGTTAAGGGTTTTGGGCTTTGATGGGCCAAGTTTTACTGGTGGTCTCTGCCCATCTCATTTTGAGGAAGGTTTATTTGGGCCACTATTTGGTTATAGTTTTGGTCAATAACTTGCAAGGGAGCAGTGTTTGGGTTTTGACATGTGTCTATTTTATCTATTTGACTATGAATTCTAGACTCATAAATAGTTATTTGATTAGATAAGAGTAACTTACCTCCCCCCTTTTGTCCTATCACTTCTGTCAGAGATCCTACTTTTCCCAACTACTCTCCCTTCCACAGTGCCGAACTTTCTGCATTTCCATTATTTCCTTATACTCCCGTACAGTGATTGTGATACATAGCCTTATTCCTTTTTTATCACTCGAGTTCTCCTCGCCCTGCCTTTTCCCTTTCCCTTTAATGTCCATGTTTAAAACTTCTTGCAATGAGATGTTTCGCAATGAATACTCACCTGAATCTTCTTCCCCTTTTGCTGCATCTTGTGGAGTAGGATCCTCCTCCGGGTTTGAGTCATCACTAAGAATAGTGAGCATGAGTTGCATCCTGACCTTTCTGTCATCTTCTTGGTTTCTGCTAATTTCCTCAATCATTTTTATTAACTTAGAAATCATTTCCTGCACCTTTCCGAGACAACATCGACCAATTAAGTTGGTACGAACTTTGTTTGGACGGTGGATAACTCTTCCTTCCTCATTTATTATCTCTAGTGTCAGAGAATGTTCCTCATTATCTTTTGCCACGTCATCCATTGGAGTCCAGTTTTCAACAATTAACATCAAGCCGTTTGAACCGCTTTGCTCTACCATTCTTGGGATGCCCGACCCTGTATTTTGTGCTTCTTCTCTCGGCATTTCCTCCCGCACGCCATATCATCATTTTCATAAATAGAATAAGAATTTTCCAGTAGGTGTTGAGGGTTTACCTCTATGTTCTTGGGGTTGCGTGCTGGCTATATTGTTAATAGTGCATCTTCCAGTATTGATCCTATGGACATTTTAAAGTTGAAATAGTTCTCCGGTGTTGATGAGTTGTTCCCATCCTCCCTTTTCTCCTCCCAATACTCTGGTCCCTCCCTTAGATCTCTTATTTGGTTCTTAAGTGGACCTTCTTGGTTCAGGACGATTGGTTGACTCCCTAGAAAATCTTGATCGTAACCAATGGTGTCTGGATCAGCCTCTTGTGAACTGAAAATTATGTCATCCTGATACTGGAAGCCATCAAGGATATCATTCCTTTCACCTTGGAAATCATTTTCACTATTTCTTAGTAAATCCTCATGGATTTTTGTGAACCATTTTGCTGGTAGATTCCTATGCACCCTCATCAACGCTGGGAAAAGCTCTGTCGTATTGTCCTTGAAAATGTCAACTCTCAACTCTTAACGTAATGATGTGAATCTTTGTGCAAGAAAGTACTCGAGCATGGTATTGTCTTGAAATTGACATACCGGCATAGTGTGACCTATTCCACCACATCTCCTACACATCTTATGAATTCTTTCATAGCCAATAGCTATCCACGCCTACCTCCCCTCCTCACCTGAAAATATAATCCTGAAACTAGGGGTTGGTGTGTGGGAGTCAATACACGTATGTTGGCTTAGTCTGCACTTTCTATTTCTGACATTCCCCCGAAGACCAATTCTTCTGCCTCTCCAACTACTAAGGCATATCTTGACACCGTCTATAGAAGCAAGTACTCCGAGGGCAGCCCGTACATCCTAATCCACAACAAAATGTGAGTGACATGCATGTGTGTGAACAACATCTCAGGTACACACTGGCGCAGCGCCAATAGCCCTCCCACCACTGCCATTAGTCCATTGTGAAGCACTGTGTTCATGTGTGCTCGATTGTCAAACCCGAGCATATGAAATCTCCCTATTTTTGCCATAACCTCGACTCCTCCTCCCCAAAATTCATCAATGTGGGACTACATTCTTGCTGCACTGTATTTTATGTAATCCACGAAGAAACCTACCAGTGAGTTGGATAAGCTCCTTATCTCATCATTGTAGTCTTCCTCGTCCCTGAAAAGAACCAGGCCTCTCCTTACTGGCCTATACACATTTTGTAAGATCTAAACAAAGTGGTACATACATGTGTTCTTCCAAAAAAATCCAAACCATGTCGCGAGTCGTCCGACCAGTGGTCCTCCATAATCCTTATCCCCATGTTGGTTGTTTTTCCTCTTTTTGGGTTTGCCTGCTGTTGCTTTTCGAATATTCCTGTGGTTGGTGTTCTCTGCTTTCTTTTTTGGTTGAGGCTGACAAGTTGTATGCTTATGATTTTTTGTGTATGATTGTGGGGATGAGAATAACTTATCCTGTTTTGGGTTTTTGACAGGATCGTCTTGGCAGGGGGTCGCTTATGTGGGGTTTTGAAAGGAATTTCTTGGTGTCAGTTTGGCTTTTGCTATGGTTTCTTGGTAGGGTTATCTGATTGGCTAGTTTAGAAGAAAAGAATTGGTGCTTTGGATTGGAACTTAGCTGTGTTGATATTGAACAAGTATTTTTTTTTCTTGTTGCTATAAACAAGAGAGTGGATTTTGTTGTTTCTACTGTTGCTCTCAACTTTCTTGAGAGAGAATATTTTTAATGTAGAAAATATTATTGATTTAAAAATTATAGTGATTGTTGCTTACTCTTCATTCTTTCTATATGAAGTGTTGCATCCAAAATGATACTTTAATCACATTTTTCTTACTAACGAACACTTTTCAATAAGGGATCATTTATTAGTATTAATTTGTTTAGAAATTAGTACATAGTTGGATTTTTTTTAAATGAAACCGTGTAATGTTTTAATCCATATATGTCTTTCGTTTTTCTATATTATCTCGAATATTCTTAGGTACATGGCATAAATGGTGAAGAAGCGGTCCAATAAATTTATTGGAATTCTAAAGCTTGAAAGTATCCCAAAAATTGAACATTCCACATAAGAGAGACTATCTTATCTTTCGACAAGTCTTCAAGTGGAGAACAAGTCATTCTTCTTAGCGCCTCTCATAGACAAGCAAATTTCTTCTCACTTTGTGTCTTATAGTGCTTCTACAATAATATTGATTCTGCCTAAGTGCTCATTTTCATGTAGGGTTCATTGGCATTTAATTAGAGAACAACGCATGTTTATTGGCTAAATCCACTACACCTCTCACCCGTCAATTCATTCGTTGAACTATTGTCTAATGCTTTAAGTGGAGAATTTTTTTTAAAAAAAAAACTATTTAAACTTGTTCCAATTGAGGCAGTGAATAAACTCTTTGTCACAATAGTGTTTACAAATCTCCCAAGTATATTTAATGCTAACCCTTATTATATTGCATGTAGTACAAGAGACAAAGTACATGAGAAGCTATGTACTACACCATGTTGTATGGCACCAGATGTATTGCTAATTTGATGGATAATAACATTCCACCAGAGCTAGTGAGAATACATTTGTTTAGCATGTTGTATGTAGTAATTCTTCATATGTATTATTCAAAATATCAACTATTGATGTACTTCTAAACTTCATTTCCATATAATTGGAGACGATATAACGCCATACATAACAGGGAAATTGAAGTCGGTCAGAGGCAAGGTAGCTAGTTATATTGTTCAAATTGGTACAACAAGCATATTGTTACCTACCTTTAAACTGGGTAAATGACTAAGTATACATCAAAACAACCCACACTAGGTCTAACCAATTATGATTAGGGTTTAGAGATTTTTCATTTAGCTAGAGAACCCACACTACCTCAAACAACCAATGCAAGATATACTACAAGATTAGTTTGGCAATTTGTATATTCCTGTGTGAAATGAAGTTTCTCTATTGGTCATTGAATGTGAATAATGAAGTGCCTTTGTGAATAAAATTTTCATATAAATACCAAATTTTCCGAAATATTTTTTGATTTCAGATCAAATTTTGCATTTTACCCAAACAGAATTCCGACTGGCATTTTGATATCAAAAAGTATTTATTGGAATAGAATGCAAGGGATCACCTTTATTTGAAGCAACAACATAGTTCCAAATCAAATACCAGTGTCAGAACCTCGTTTCTTCTGATACAGTTTTTGATACCACAACTTACAACTCGAGCACTCGACGCTACCACACATATAGACTCCCATTTCTGAAGTCCAGGAGCCCTTTAATTTTCAAATTTTTAAGCATCATCGAATCCCATGTAAACCTACATAGTAAATATTGTACTTCCAAAATTGGAAAGGCATTTCAAGCATGGTACTCTACTACGTTACGAAGTCAGAAAAATAAATGAAAGTGTAATGCAAAAATCAATGGAGGATGTGCAACCGCTAGCTAACAGCCATACGATGTGCGACAGTGGAATGGATGACGGTTCCAAACCATCGTCCAAAGCCCAGTTTCAATGTCATTTACAACCCCTCTCTTGCACTACTGTCGATTCAACTTATAATACATAAGCACTGTCTTTAGTGACCTTATAATTAATATATTCTTAAAAAATATATATACTCTTCTTTTTCTTTGAGAATTTATATGTGAACAACAAAGTTACATAATTTGCACTCAAATTGTAAGCTGAGTAATGAAATAATAAAAAAATAAATGCGCAATATACCTTATAATAAATAGGTTTTATCAATAATCTTATTATAAATGAGCACTCTTCTTTTCTCTTTGATATTTTAAATGCAAATATTAAAATTACGAAATTTGCTTGTAAATTGCATTTTGTTTAGTATGAGAATAAAATTATTTTAGATATTCAATTTATCTTAGGTTATATCAACAATCTTGTAATATATATACAATTGTATTTTCTTTGATATTTTACATGCATACATCAAACTTACAAAATTTGCACACAAACTGCACACTCTGTAATAATAGGATAATTTTTTTAAAATGTCCAATCTACCTTATAATAAATAGATTTTTGAACAACCTTATAGTAAATATATATATATACACATATTCTTCCATTTTTTTAAAAAAATATTTTGTATTAAAAATAAAAGATATATGTGCTACATTTTGTATAACTTTTAGTACTTGTTTAGCCCCTTTTAAAGCTACAATTTTAATATTTATTTAGTCAAGATTTCTTAAATTTAACCATAAAATAAAATTAGTGTATACATATAAATGCTATTGAGTGATATTTATAACATATATTTTAAAAATATCAACTTTTCACAAATTTTAATTATCATTAATAAAAGATATTAAGGATCAAATATTTTTTGAGTCAATTGATGAAAGTCAAAGTGTGAATATTAAAATGGGACAGAAGGAGTAGTTTAACTTTTAGTAGAATGGAGTTAGTATAAACTTCAGTCGAAAAAAATAGAAACTTTTAGTTGTACTTAAGGGGTGAAGGTTGAGAATGATTTCCATAGTCATACACATATAATATAGTATTCAAAATTCCTTGACCCAAAATACGCACACAGTCACAATTTTTGGAGCAAGTGTGGAGAAGTTCCATCCATGCCAAAAATATTCAGTATTTTATTCCCAAAACGATCGACAAATGCCCAATCACAAAAGAAAAAACCATTTCCCCAATTGCAAAAGCACTGTCCAAAATCCTGCTCAAAACCCCTCCAAACGACGTCAAATGTAAGTGATCTTCAATTTCCTCAACCATTTCGGACATAATTTAACTCAACTTTCATTGTGTAATGTTTCAGTCCAAAAATATCCTCCGTTTTACTATACTAACTGAAACATTCTTAGGTACATTGCATGGGCGCTGAAGAAATGGTCCAGTAAATTTATTTGAATTCTATACCTGGAAAGCATCCTAGAGATTGAACATTCCACAAAAGAGAGGCTTCTTATCTTTCAACAAGTCTTTAGGTGAAGAATAAGTTCTTCTTAGCACCTTTCAGAAGCACGTAAATTTTTCTCACCATGTGTATTATAGTGATTCTACAATAATATTGGTCTTACCTAAGTGCTCGTTTTCGTGTAGGGGTCATTGGCATTTAGTAGAAATTAATAAGAGGAAAATGCATGTTTATTGGTTAGATCCACTACACATTCCATCCCGACAATTCATTCGTTGAGCTATTATGTAATGGTTTAAGTATAAGAAATTCAACAAAAAAATAAACCATTCAAACTTGTTGAAATTGAGGTAGTGCATACATTCTTTGTCACAATAGTGTTTACGAATCACGGAAATATATTTAATGCTAACCATTATTACATTTCATGTAGTAAAAGAAACAACAAAGTACATAAGAATCATGTAGTACCCCTAGTATGCCATCAGATGCATTGTTAATTTGACGAATGATAACATTCCACTAGAGCGAGTGAGAATACATTTGTTTAGTGCGCTGCATGTAGTAATTCTTCATAAATATATTATTCAAAATAATAACTATTGATGTGCATCTAACCTTCATTTTCATATATTAGGAGAAGATACAACACCATACACAACAGAGGAATTGAGGTCGTTTAGAGGCAGGGTAGCTAGTTACAATTTTCAAATTCGTGTAACAAGCATAGTGTTACCTACCTTTAAACCAGGTAAGTGACTATGTATGCCTTAAAACAACCCACACTAGTTCTAACTTATTATTGTTATGGTTTGTGGTATTTTATTTATCTCAAGAACCCACACATTACCTCAAACAACCAACATGAGATATCCAATAAGATAAGTTTGGCAATTTGTATATTCCTGAGTGAAACGGCTCATCACTATGGTCATTGAATGTGAATAGTGAAGTGCCTTTATGAATACAGTTTATATATAATTATCAATTTTTCTGAAATGATTTTCGATTTCAAATCAAATTTCACATTTTACCCAAACAAACTTCCGATCATCATTCCGGTATTGGAAGGTATTCAAAAGAATAAATGGAATGCAAAAAAAAATACAGATGGGAACCTGATACTGGGATCACCTTTATATGAAAGACATAGTTCAAACTCAAATATCAGTGTCAGAACCTTGTTTCTTCCGATAGAGTTTTCAATACCGCAACGTACAACCCTCGTACTCGACCCTACCACTCATCCGTATATCCAATTTATGAAGTCCAATAAAGCGAATCACGTTCTGAGAGCCCTTTAATTTTCAAAGTTAGAAGCATCATCAAAGAGCATGCAAACCTACACAGTACTAGATCATACTTCCAAAATTGGATATGTATTTTGAGCACGATACTCTATCATGTTATGAAGTTGAAACGGCAGTTAAAACATAACAAGCGTCGTGGAATGAACAATCAACGACTAATGTGCAACTGCCATCTAATGGTCGTACGATCAACAAAGGTGGCATGGACGACGTTTTGAACCTTCGTCCAAATCTCAATTTCTACGCCAATAACAGCTCCCTTCTGCATCAGTGTTAATTCAACTTATAATAAATAAGTACTGTTTTTAAAGACCTTCTAATTAACATATTCTTTAAAAAGTACATTCTTCTTTTTCTTCGAGATTTTATATGTGAATAACAAATTTACAAAATTTTCACTCAAATTGTAAGTTGAGTAATGAAATAATTAAAAAAACTAAATGTCCAATCTACCTTGTAATAAATAGGTTTTATCAACAATCTTATAATAAATGAGTATCCTTCTTTTTCTTTGACATTTTATATGCAAATATTAAAGTTACAAAATTTGTTTGTAAATTGCATGTTATTTAGTAAGAGAATAAAATTATTTTAGATATTCAATATATCTTATGATAAACGCAAATTATATAATATCCCCAAGATCTCGTAAATATGGTATCCCCAGAGATAACTATTGAACTAAAATACATCCCTATAATAATTGCTAAAACATCTCCTCATGTAGTGAACGTAAATAAATTCTTGATTATTGTGATTTATTACTGGGGATACATTAAAGTATTGTATCCCCATGATACATATACAAATTGTATGATAAATAGGTTTTATCAACAATCTGGTAATATATATACAATTTTCTTTTCTTTAACATTTTACATGCAAACATCAAACTTATAAAAGAATAAATATATTTTAAATGTCCAATCTATCTTATGATAAATAGGTTTTTGAACAACCTTCTAGTAAATATATAGTCTTCTATTTTTAAAACTATTTTACACTCAAAATAAAAGATAAGTATGCTACATTTTGTATAACTTTTAGTACTCACGTTGTCTCTTTTTAAACTGCAATTTGACTATTCATTTAGTCAAAACTTCTAAATTTTGATCATAAAATTAAATTAGTGCATACGTATAAATGCTATTGAGCTATATACCTTGTCAGATTCGTTATAACACATATTTTTAAAATATCAAATTTTTACAATTTTTAATTATTATTAATAACTAAAAGAGATTAAGGATCATTTAAAAAAATCAACTGGTGAAAGTCAAAATGTGATTCTTAAAATGGGACAAAGATAGTAGTATAACATTTGTAGAATGGAGTAAGTATAAGCTTCATTTAAAAAAGGGCAGAATACAAAACTAACTATATTATTTTCTAAAGGGTGAACGACTTCAGAGGCCCTCCAACTCTTCCCATCGTTCACCTTTGAACCCCCATTTATTTTTAAATACTTTTGCCCCCTGAACTAACAAAAGTGCCGAATCACAGCCCTTCCGTCTGGTCAAAGTGTCAAATTCAATCAAAACATTAAATTTAGGGGTAACAGGTGGTGGGGTGGGTGGCTAGAGGCAGCATGAGGTCAGTGGGCGGAGGGGGATCAGCAGTTAAAGGCGCTGACGATGGACTAGTTAGTAATGGCGGTAGCAAGATCTTGGGTGGTGAGGCAGTGGCAGGCGGTGGAGAAATGGGCTGAGACGGAGAAGATAGGAAGGGGAATGAGGAAAGGGTTTGAAAAAATAAAAAATTGAAAACAAAAGGAAAAAAGAAATAAAGAAAATGGAAGAGGAAAAATAAAAAAAAGAGAAAGAAAAAAAGGAAAAGGAGAAAATATAAATGAGAAAACAAAAATGAAAGAATGTGAAATTACTAATTTACCCCTAAATTTAATGTTTTGACTAAATTTGACGCTTTGACGGGATGGAAGGGTTACGATTCAGCACTTTTGTTAGTTCA
>JAULKJ010312816.1:0-10858 GCA_032355405.1 Rubia balearica | reverse complement strand
GGAACCCCAGCCAGAGGCAATGGCTCATCCAAGTTTTGATCAGATTTCTCTCCATCTTTGGAAACCTTAAAACCATTCCCCTTCTCAATCACTACATCAGAATCTCCCTTTGCTGAGCCCTGGTACCGAAAGGCACTGAATCTAGTAGCATGGTAGATTTTACTCAGTGATTGTTTACCCTTGGAGAATATACTTCTTTTGCGGCCACTGTCTCTCAATATGGGCACACCTGACGTTTCAGCTACATCTTCTTCGTACACATTGTCCCTTTCCAGATTAGGGTGGTTTTTACCCGTTTCTGAATTGGAGAGTAGGGAAATCAGGAACGCAGAAAATGAGGACGTATCAGGACCGTCATCAGAGTCCTCAGAATCCTCATCTGATGCTTTACTCTCTTCAAATTCTGCTTCAGCTTCCTGACAAAGAGAACAAATTAGTAAGTTAACATAACATCACTTCTAATCAGCTTACAACGCACTAACTGAACTTTTTTTTTAAAAATGACATGGGCATGTGAAGGCAACAAAACGAGTCTAACAGCCAATGAAACTAAATTAACCATGATGCAACCATTTTAACCAAACAGAGCTTGAATTAGATCATCAAGATTCAGCTCAAAGAATGTCTACAGAACCCCATGGTCACTGACAGTAATACCATTTCCCCCCTACACCAAACCTACAAGTCATTAGTTAAATCATAAACAGAAAACGAAGCAGCGCGACAAATTCAAGAATCCCAGTTGAGAGGTTCAGATATTGCAAGTTGGTTTGATATTTCTCAGAAAATAACAAAGAAAAGAGTAAATAGGCTTACATGAGGAGGAGGAGGAGGAGGAGTTGAGGGTTTGTCGGAGATAGGATTGAGGAGAACAGTGGTGAGGTCAGCTACAAGGTGCGCGGCTCTACTCCTTATACCCATCGCCGGCGCTGCCAATAACTTGCTCACTCATCAACTCTTATTACAAATACTAGCAGGAGTCCTCTTTTCCCCACCACTAGTCAACTCATATTCAATTTCCACCCGCTCCGCTCTCACCTCGCTTAAATTCTACTCTATTTCCTTTTACCATCTCCAGCAACTTATTTACCGGTTTATGTCTAGTTTTATTACGTAACAATGGAGTATAAAAAATTAATAAGAGTCCGAAAAAGGTCATGGAAAGATAAGGTTTAAAGTATAATTAAAAAAATTAATATAAATTTTCGAGTTATATAATCAGATCATAAATTTATAATTATTGTACATTGCATAATAAAATTTTAATATTACAACTGATGTGGTAATCCAACCAAGTAAAGTCCTCACCGCTAAATACCGCTTCCCGTAAAACAGATCCCGAACTAATCCTGGAAAAAATGCTCCGACGATCAAGTTAGTCTTTTCCTTAGAGAATTAGAATTTCTCAGTCGAGCTTCACTTACCTTCTTCAGTGGTAATCCTGATTTATAGATGTCTACAATCGTCATTCCGTATTGCCCGCATCTGAGATCGTGGATTGCATCATGGTTCCTACAATCTCGGTTCGTGGTTAACCCACCAGACGTGGTTCCGCCTTTATCGGTTCGTGGCCTAGTCCAGAAAAGGCTACGCCTTTCTCGGTTCGTCGATTATGTGATCCTTGGATTTCACGGTTGAGTATTGGGCTGGGCCTAAAGGCTAGCGACCTCTAGGTTATGCGCTAAGTATACACTATAAGGCTGCCCCCCTCCCAGCCATGAAGTTTAGTAGATATGTAGCGATGACTTTCTATTTTTGCAGTATGCATTGGAACTGTTGTTTTGTGAACTCCTGAAGTTATAGCAACATGTTCGCTTTTAATACAACTAACATTGTCTTCGCGAAGTATTAGTTGCTTCTTGGCTAGTAATACTATGTTGTTTGTGTTTTCGCTCTTGAATTTTGAATTTCAAATTCAAATTTACTCCTTATCTGCTGTCCTTGTAACAAACTTAATCATTTGAGGCAACGCAAGATTTCCTCCTCCTTAATCGTTGTATTGTTCCAAAACACTCTCTCCTGCCATTGTGTCTTCCCCTTTATAAATGCTTCGATTTTGATGATTTGATTTTGTCAGTATTCAATGTATTGCGTGTACTTATATTCCGTCGGTTTCTCGTATTCCTAAAAAGGTTACCTTTTGGCAGAGAGTAATCATTCCCTTCCTTGTCCAATTTGATGTCTCCCTCTTTTTTTTTATTTCGTATATTAATTTCCTAACCCATTTGTATTTTTCTTCTTCTTCTCTCTATTTTATTGTGCCAGTTCTCCGCTGGTGTTTATCAAACTTTAAGTTTTTCTATTTTCGATATTCCTTCTCTGTAGAGCGATATTTACTTGTGTGTTTGTGGGCCATCTCTACTGTAATAGCTTTCTTTTCGAACCCTAATCTAGGGATTTTCCGATTATGTTTCTTCTTCTCTGTCTTTCTATTTGGTATACTTTGTGTGTTTCTTCGACTTTTTTCGGAATATACCCTTTTTGTTCATTGTAACTTTTAATTGATTAGTTTTTAATCTAAATCTTAGGAGTTCTCCCTAGTTAAATGTCTTCCTCTAACCTTACTAAACCGTCCATAAAAGAAGTCCCTGTTGACAGTGTCGATTCCAGGGAGGATTCCAACCATCCCGCTGGTTCTTTCATCGTTAGTAGTATTCTCTCTGATTACTACTTAGAAAAACTTAAGGATAATTATCCCTTTTTTATCTTCATATGAACTTAGGGCCCCAAAGGTTTCTGAAAGTGTTCGCAACCCTCCCTCTGGCTTTATCTCTTGTTACTTAGACTATCTTAAGTTTGGGTTGATTGTTCCTTTGCCCGAGCATATACTAGACTTACTCTCCCATTATCGGGTCGCCTTATCTCAGTTCCATCCTAAAGTTTTTTCAATTTTTGGGGTGCACTAGCCATTCCACTCCAAGCCCCCACCACGAAGCCGTGATTTGATTGTGGAAGGAACTATTCCTGCTACCATTTCTAAACTGTCTATTCATGAGGCAATGTATGGTATGTTTTGTTCTCAAAGACCTATATGTGTTTTAATTTTGCATTTCCTTATCGTGACATCTAATCTCCATGCTTATCTTTATACCTTTGAAAATCAGGTTGGTGAGAGTTACAGCTCGTCAGCTAACGGGTTGCTGAGTTTTCCAAAGAGGACGATTTGGTCTTATAGAAATGGAAAGCGGCTGAAGCGAAGTGTACCACTTTAAGTGCCTCTATTGGTGATGCCAAAAATCGTGCACAGAAAGTTGAAGAGGTTGCTTTAGCTGCAGAGAGGGAAGCCACTTGGTTGTGGTTCTAGTTGGAAGAGATGCAGACTAATGGTCCCGCTTTGCCTGGGTATCCCTAGGTCCTTGTTGATCATCTGGTGAACACGAAGTCCGTTATGCTTTATTTGAAGATATCTATACTACTTATCGCACAGTTGGGTATGTCGAGGCTTTAGCCGAGCTTTTAAGGTTGAACCCTACTGTGAAAGCATAAAAGTTGCCTAAACTAGGTAAGTCCGAGAAGGTGCTGGAGCAACAGAAGGATTTTCTTAACTAAGGGTTTATCCGTAGCATTTTCGATGGTGGTCACCCTTATGTCTTCCTATCTCACCTTGCTAGTCTGACTTGCTTAAGGACTTTCGATGGTGGTCACCCTCTGTGGCTGAACTTAAGAAGTGCGAGGTTAATTATTTTGAGGATCTTCCCTTCAGTTCTGGGCCTTCTGAGCCTATTTGTTAATTTGATATGAACTCGAATGTTGAGGACAATGTGAACGCTGAAGGCGATTGAAACACTCAGGTCCCTACCCAAGATGCATCCAAGGAGGATGCCGCTACCATTGTTCAGACTTCGCATGTTCTTTCTTCTTATGTTAGTGGATATTAGTACCATTGATTTTAATTTGTAATTGACAAAAATTTCTTGACATATGTCTGTACTATTTGATCTTAGTATCGTTGAATCACGCTTAAAATTTTGTGGAGTTCTCATTTTATGTATTCATATGCAGGGTTTTGCTATTTTGCTTGATCAAAAGTTTTTTAAACACTTTGACTATTTGGGTTTTAATATCCGTTCTTATGATCTCCCTGGGTATATGCCATCTCCCTTTTGTCCTATTGAGTTGGATGAGGCTAGTCAATCCTTATCCGAGGAATATTTTGAGATAATTTTTGCTAATCGGTTTTCTAATCTAGAATCTATTCCCTTGTGCCTTGGATGGAAATTTATTTCTTCTTCGTCATCTCCAACTTCTTTTGCAACCCTGTCCATGTATCCAGTTCATTCCTGAAGGCTATAATATTGAATCGTTGGACAAGGATATAGTTCGTAGCTTGGTTGATATCGAATCTATTGGTGTATATGTATTCGATCCATCTTCCTCCCCATGTTTATGAATGGGCAGCATGTTCGAGTATTCGCCTGAAGTATATGTTACCTGGTATCCGTGATCTAGAAGTTGGATGGACGAAGAATTTAAAGGATACTCGAGATTCTATCCATGATTTGAAATTTTTTTGTGCTGAACTGAAGAACCTTATTAAGCGTCAACAGCTGAGTATGGCCAAAATGCTTTGTCAGTAGGAAGATACTAAGAATTTTACTTCCAGCAAGGCTAGCGAAACTCATCAAAAAACTCTAATTATTGATAAGCAGTGTTCCCGCATTGACTACTGGAGCTATTGAAGAAAAAGAAAAATGAGTGTGATCATTTCTCTTCTTCTGTAGCCGGGTGGCAAAGTAAATTTGACGAACAGTTTGCTATAACTACTTAGTTTCACAGTGATAATTAAGAGCTTCGTGCTGAGTGTACCCATCTTGATTCGTGTGTTCTACATTTTGAACAGGCTTATGTTGAATACAAGGACCAACTTCAAGACCTTCCATCATCATCTCATCGGTCTACTGGTCATGGGGACCTAACGATGAGCATCGACGGGCAGATGATTAACTTGTCAGAAGCTGTTAGGTCTCACATTCACCAACTGGAAGAGGAAGTGAAAATTTTGATGGCTACGAACAACGATTATCAAGATACTGTTGATGTTATGAGCGTGCAGCTTGATCGTGAGAAATTTGGCCCTATAACTGATTTTAGGGCATACTATGCTAAGCATCTTGATCATATGGAACGAATGGGTTTTACGTGGCATCCTTCCTACTTATACAGGAAATGACGCTATGACAAGATGTTAGAAGATGAACACGAGGCTGAACGATGTCGTCGTGAGGCTGAGCAGTCTTATCGCGAAGCTGAGCCACCTCGTTGCCATGGCGGTTCTTCATCCTCTGGATCATCCCGCGCATCCAGGCATCGATAGTTTGTTTTTGAGAATGTTCAGAGTAGTGCTTTATAGTACCTCATATTTTGTAATTTGGTTTTTGCCATGTCTGAACACAACGTATTGTGCTTTTTTACTTTGCCCTCTGTTTGTTTGTTTGTTTATGCCTTTGTTACTCTCGTGCTTTAGTTTTTGAAGCTATATAGTTTATATTGTTGGTATTGCTGGCATTTTTACCTGTTTTGCAAGATCTATAGCTTGCAAAATTGAGGATCTTTATTGTGCGAACTTGCAAGATGTATTGATTGCTTATGTTGCATTTGTGGGCATGTCTGCCTTTTTGCAAGATCTGCAGCTTGCTTAGTTGAGTTTTCAAAGTTCCAAGATCTATAGTTAGGTAACTCAGGATTTATTTTTTTTGCAAACTGCTTAGCTTTTTTTAGGTTTGTCTTCCTTTGTGCAAGATCTATAGCTTGATTAGTTGAGCTTGCAAAGTTCCAAAATCTATAGCTTGGTAACTTTTGGAATTTGTATTGTGCGAACTGCAAGATCTATTGCTTGTTTCGCTAGTTTTGTAGACATATCTGTCTTTGTGCAAGACCTATAGCTTGCAAAAGTAAGATTGAGACACTGAAACATTGAAAAGTAATAAGTTGTTTGTTCGCGTTTGGCAAAACTTAATTGTTTGTGATGTGTCGCAGTTGGATATTATTCAGAGAATGTAAATAAAGATCATGAAAAGTATGTTGCCCCCAAAGATGTACTTTTATATTTGATGTGTACGGATGCAATAATATTGCTTATAAAAGAAAACAATTATGCGAACATACACCATTGATCATCTCATGTCCTTTACACATTTGGTTTTTTCCAACCCTCTTCCTTGGAGTATACATAAAATTTTCTAAGGTTGATCACACCATCTAACCTCTGTAGTTCATAACAGTTGGAAAAGTGCACTTTTGATATCTTATACGGGCCTTCCCATTTTGGGCTTAATTGTCCTTTTTATTTCGCTATACTCGCTTCTTTTTTCACAATATAAGGTTGCCGATTTGGAATTTCATCTTCTTGACCATATGATTGTATGCTCTAGCTATCTTCTCCTTATATTTCACATGTGTGATCACTGCTCGCTGTCTCTTTTCTTCAAGATTATATAGGTATAGTCTTATCATTTTGGGATTGTTATCGTCCTTGTACACCTGTACTCGTAGGCTCGAATTCCTGATTTCCACCAGTATCACTGCCTCATGACCATAGACTAAACTATATGGCGTTTCTCCTGTTTGTTGATGAACAGTTGTTCTATATGACCACAAGGTATTGGGTATCTCTCCACCCAACCAGTTCGCTTCCTTTCTAATCTTTTTTGTATCTCCTGAACTGTAGTCCTGTTGGTGGCTTCTACTTGGCTTGATGGTGATCTATAGAGGTGAATTTTTGTGTAATCCCTAACTTTTAGCACCATTCAGTAAAGACTCCACTAGTGAATTGTGTGGAATTTTCCTTTAATATAGTTTTTGGCACCCCAAAGTGACAAACTATGTTAAGCTAGACGAACTTTCTTGTTACCTCCGCTATCACTCTTCCCAGCGGCTTCGCTTCCACCCATTTGGTGAAGTAGTCAATTGCCACAATCAGGAACTTTGCACTGTTAGCACCCTTTGGGAAAGTTCCAACCAAGTCAATTCCCCATTTATTAAACGGTCATGCCGATAAACCCATGTTAAGCCAGCTTACATTTTATGCAATATTGGGGCATTAATCTGGCAGCTTCTGCATTAAGCACAAGGTTCTATACATCATTGAACATAGGTGGCCAATAGTATCCTGCCTGAATTATCTTCTTCACACTTGTTTGAGACCCCTGATATGTTCCACATAGCCTTTCGTGTACTTATTTCATGATTTCTCCCATTTGTAATGGACCTACGCCCTTTATCCACGGGGATAGGAAACCTTTTTTGTACATGACTCCTCTCTCATAAACGAAATTGTGAGATCACAGTTCTAACTTTCTGGCTTGTACCGTGTCTACTGGCAACTTTCCCCTTGCGAAGTAGTCTATCAGCGGCGTCATCCAGTTCCCTTCTTTTGTTTGAACCATTGAAACGGTTGTTATCTATGTGCCTCTGACCGGAATGAATTCCACTCTTACATCCTTGTGTCTAACTAATGAATCAAATCCAGCTGTTGTTAGCTTACTCAAGGAATCCGCCTTTGTATTTTCACTTCTTGGTATATGCTGGATATCGAAGTATTTAAGTTAAGCAATGAGCTAACAGTCTCTCCTTAAATACTTTATCAGTTGTTATTCTCTCACTTCGTAGTCTCCTCTGACCTGCTGTACTACTATCTGTGAGTCGCTAAAGCTCCAAACACTTTCGAACTTCATCCTTATTGTAAGGTCTAAGCCACATATTAATGCCTCATACTCTGTTTCATTATTGTTTAGTGGAAAGTTAAAATGAAGTGAATATCTTTGCTCTCCTCCTTTCGGGTTAACTAGTAGTAATCCTGAACCGCAACCTTCCTTGCTGGATGCTCCATCTCCAAACAATTTCCATGCGACATACACCCACTTAGATTTATCTTTGTTGATTCCAAGGTTTTGCTGGTCCTTCACGTCTTGTGCATCTTTGTTCGTCATCTCAACGATAATATGTGCCTTGATTGCGGTTTGTGGTTAGAAGTGGATTTCATATTTCCCCAACTCGAGAGCCCACTTGGTCATTCTACCGAATGTTTCAGGCTTGCTGAGGATGTCTTTTACTGGGTGATCAGTGAAGAAAATTATCCCATGACTGTGAAAATATGTTCGCCTTCTTGTTGAGTATATTAAGGCTAGAATTAACCTCTCAATCGGCATGTACGCTCTCTCTGCACTTTGCAATATTCTGCTAATGTAGTATACTGGTATATGTTTTTGGCCCTCTTGCTGTACTAGAACTGAGTTAACTGCGTTCTTTGAAACCGCCAAGTATAGATATAGGGTGTCTCCTGGGATTGGTGAATTTAATGTGGGAAATGCCCGGAGTTGTTCTTTCAAAGAATCGTATGTTTTTTTTACTTTCTTTGTTCCAAATAAACTTCTTTACTTTCTTCAGGACATCGAAGAGTGGAAAGTGTTTCTCAGCTGCCTTTGAAATGAATCTATTGAGTGCTGCCAACGATCTCATTAATATTTGTATAAATCACTCTATGATATGTTGCTCTTGTATTTTTTAGTCCAAACGTCATTTTCACATAACAAAATATCCCAAAACTTGTTATGAACACTGTTTTTTCTACGTCTTCGGGATTCATCAAAATTTGGTGGTATCATTTATACGCATCCAGAAAAGACAGGACATCGTACCCTGCTATCGCTTTGACTAGCAGATCAATTTTAGGGAAATGGTAACAATATTTTGGACATGCGTTGTTTAGATCAGTGAAGTCTATACACATTCTCCACCCTGCATCCATCTTTTTTACCATCACTGGGTTTGCGAACCACTTCGGATATGTTACCTCTTTTAGTATACCAGCTTGAAGCAAAGCTGTAACTTCTTCTTTGATTGCTTTCTGCCTGTCACTAGCTAAGCTTCGTTGCTTCTGCTTGACCGGTTTAAACGAATTACTAATGTTCAAGGAATGGGTAGCGATATCTGGGTTTATTCCTCCCATGTTCTGCACACTCTATGCGAATGTGTCTTTGTGACTTCGCATGATTCTCATTATCTTTTGTTTCTCCGGATCTGGAAGATGCTTCTCAATTTTGACGCACTTAGAAATATCGTCGTCATCCAGAGTGACAACTTCAATTTCTTCCCCTGGATCTGCTGATTCACATTGCCTGAATGAGCTGCTATCAGAGACAACACTAACTAACTTAATTTGCTCCAAACTTTCCTGTTTTCATTGCGATAACCATACACTGCCTCGTTGTTTGTTGGTTTCCTCTTATTGTTGTGATTCCAACTAGAGTTGGGAACTTCATTACTAGATGGTATGGGGAATATGTTGCCTTCGCTGTGTTCATCCAGGATCTTCCAATGATGGCATTGAATGGAATTGGCGCATCCATGACTACAAAATTACACATGATGATGCAATTTATATCGCTCTCACCAATGGTAAGAGGCAGCTGTATGTTGCCTAATGGTTTCTATACTCGTCCCGTAAATCCCACAAGTGAGGATGTTAAATTTTTTAGATCTGTCCGCTTGAATCCTAGCATATCAAAGCACTCAACAAATAGGATTTTGACTACACATCCATCATCTAAAAACACTCTATGAACTGTTGTATTTCTTATTTTAGCGATGATGACCATTGGGTCATTATGTGGCGATGCATTGGGGACTGAATCCTCTCCGCTAAATGTGATTACTTCATCAGGACAAAGCCTATTGTCGGAGGGCTCTTGTGGTGGAGAATATCTGGCTTTGGGTTTCCAGGCATTATTGGATAGCGATTCAGTTGACCCATGTGTAGGCAAGATCACCCTTTCTAGTGCCTCAGTCGCTGTATCTTCCTCATAATCCACTGCTGTTGCCATCTTCTGACTTTTGGTCTGTGTGTTCGCTATGCTTTGGTTCTTCGCCACAGAGCTCCCTGCCTTGTATGCTTTGTTGTAATGGCTTCCCCTGTCTTCTCTTTTGCATTGTCTCAAATATCCATTCCTTAGATTTACATCTATCTGCCTCCTCAAATCTCTATAATAATGGATGTCATGGCCAGGGTCTTTGTGGAATGCTCAATAGTACTCCCTGGATCTTTTATCAGGGGGTGCTATCATTGGTGCTGGTCCACAGAATAATTCCCTATTCGCTTTCCATATTTCCTTCTTGACTTTGTCAGGGGTGTCTTTTGGAATGGTGCCCCCTACATCCCTGATTCTCTTCCTTTGAAAGGGATATTTCCTTTCCCTTTCTTTACAAACCCCTTATGTGTATCTTCCTTCATTCTTTTCTCGCCTCGCTCTCGCTATATCTTACGGTTAGTTACCTTTTCCATTCTCACATGTTGCTCGATCATTTTTTGCAACTCCCTTGGGTTTTCAGGCATATTTTTTGTGAGCTTGTTGTAGAACTCTCCTGACCGCATGCCTCATGTGAATGTGCCCAAAGAGGATTGGAATGACAAGTCTCGAACCTGCAAAATTTCTGTGACAAACCAATTATGGTATTCTGTGAGACTCTCATCACTTTGCTAAGTTATATTGTTTAGGTTTGTGACTGTTTTAGTGAACTTCTGTTTCTGGTAGAAACGACCTAGAAACAAATATGACAACTGTGCCCATGACTTAATGCTTCCTTTTGGCAAGTTCTCATACCATGTGATCACTGTTCTTGATAAGAAAATTGGGAAGCCTTTGCATACCAATTCGATCTCTGCATCGTGAAATAGTATACCGTTGCGATATGAATGTAAGATTCCTTCAGATATGTGGTTCCATAATAAATTTTGACGTGTAAAGGAAGTTTAAAATCTTTTGGCATCTTAAGATTTTGAAGATGAGGTGCCAGTGGTGATTTATCCTCTTCGTTATCTGCCATTATGTCCATAAGTTCATCTTCGTACATAAGACTCTCA
>JAULKJ010312798.1:0-10859 GCA_032355405.1 Rubia balearica | reverse complement strand
AGACTCACACTTGGGATTTAGTACCATTGCCTTCGGGAAAGCACACCATTGGTTCTCGTTGGGTCTATAAGATTAAGATCAAGTCCGATGGATCTGTTGAGAGATACAAGGCTCGGCTTGTTGCAAAGGGTTATTCACAGGAGCATGGGATGGATTATGATGAGACCTTTGCTCCTGTTGCTAAGATGACCACCATTCGTACCTTGATTGCAGTTGCCTCTGTTTCTCAGTGGAAGATTTCACAGTTGGATGTGAAAAATGCGTTCTTGTATGGTGATCTTCACGAGGAGGTCTATATGACTCCTCCTCCCGGTGTAGCACATGAGCCGGGGCATGTTTGTAGGCTTCGCCGATCTCTTTATGGACTCAAACAGGCTCCTAGAGCTTGGTTTGAGAAATTCTCCACTGTGGTATCCTCTCTTGGCTTTCGTCCCAGCTCCTATGACTCAGCCTTGTTCATCAAGCATACAAGTAAGGGTCGTATTCTCCTTTCTTTGTATGTTGATGATATGATTATTACTGGTGATGATTGTGAGGGTATTGAATCGTTGAAGCGTGATTTGGCTTATTGTTTTGCTATGAAAGATTTGGGGGTCCTCCGTTATTTTTTGGGTATTGAGGTTGCTTCCTCTGCCAAGGGCTATCTGTTGTCTCAGTCGAAGTATATAGCCGATATTTTTCAGCGTGCCCGTCTTACAGACAATAAGACGGTTGACACTCCTCTTGAGACTCATGCTCATTACTCTTCGGATGATGGGATTCTCCTTTCGGATCCCACCCTTTATCGCACCATAGTTGGTAGCTTGGTTTATCTTACAGTTACTCGCCCAGATATTGCGCATGCTGTACATGTGGTTAGTCAGTTTGTCACTGCTCCTACATCGGTTCATTGGGCTGCTGTTCTTCGCATTCTCAGATATCTCCGGGGCACCCAATTTCGATGTCTCCTCTTTCCTTCTTCATCATCTTTAGAGTTGCGTGCTTATTCTGATGCTGATTGGGCTGGTGATATTGAACACAAGGGGTTTCTCCCAAAACCTTCTCTCTTTCCTTAATCTATGGATTGATTGTTTCAGGAAGGTATTCGAGCTCTCAGCAATTTAGTGCAGTGATTTTCTAAGTGATGAATGATGAATAAGAAGCATTAGTTCAGTGGTATTCTTTGTTGGATAGTTTAACCGTGAAATTAATTTTTCTCTGGCTTTCTTTGGTTAAATTTGTTTCCTGAACTAGCATCGTGGAAAAAGTGTTCTGATTTTTTTTCTATCATGGAAAAAGTGATCTGATTTTTTTATTATTATCATTGGAAATAGTGTTCTGATCTTAGTGTTTCCTTAGTGACTTTGATTTGTTTTTTGCTATTTGATGTTGATTTGCGTTTCCTTGGTGTTATTACTCCGGCATTAGATAAATAAAAGAACATATAGAATATAGCATGGATGCAAGTTCGAAAGGAGCATGATAACCTGGGAGGGTTCATCATAATACTGCCTAGAAATATTAGAACAAATATTAACAAAAGCCACTTTGTATATTTATTCCCTTATCTTGGGACTAAAACCAGTAAGTTTCATCTACCACCTCTATTTACAATTATGTTTTTTTACACTGTTCTCTATTAAAATTTAACCACATTTTTTAATAGATATATGAACAACAATCTTATCGTATATGATATTGTTCAATTCGTCGAAACAAGTAGATTTTAAATGTCAAATTTGTATTTACCGTTATTATAAGTAGGCAAACATATCAACGGTCAAACATATTTTTTGAACAACGTGATAATGATTGCAGTACAAATAGAGTTATCACGAAGGAGTAAATAAAAGCTAAGCATGCCACTCTTCGCAATAATATAACACTCTTATTACATCACTTCCTGCCAACTTTTATAACAAATTAAGTGCAATAAGATTTAGCCACAATTTTGTTTCCAAGTTCCCCAGAATCATCAATGCAACTTAGGATTGCATCTATACCACCATTATCAGCAACAAATATGCATTTTTCATCAATAACAGCAACAGATTACAAAGTATTGCAATGTTGATGTCGTTCCTCGCTGCTCCTAGATGATTCCTAGACCGGTGAGACAGGTAGAAAGGCGGGCAGGCACAAGGTCGTGCCTGCTCTGACGCTCCAATCAATACTGTTTGACATCAAGAGAGTATATTGTGAATAGTGTTTGTGATTGTGAAGATCTTACCTTCTCCGCACGTTCTACGTATTGATAAACGGGATCGACGGTTGATGGGAAATGATTGTCACATCAGGCTTGGTTTCCGTTCACCTTTCTTCCACAAGACTCAACCCATTTGCTTATTTTCACGTTGGGTTGAATTACCTATGTGGGCTTGTTTGGCCCATACTTATCAAGTCCCCCAACCCAAGACCTGATTGACTTGGCAATCTAAGGCTATAGGCTGTCCGAACAGGGCAGCCTGTTTCCCCAGGGTCCAGCGTGCGCTCCTGGGCGTGGGCATCGCTTCGAATTCCTTCTTTTGGAGGGAAAACTTGACGGTTTTCTCACTTTCAAAATCCTGAGAACTTTATGGCGTCACTTCAATGCTTTCCCATTGACAGTTGCACTATCAGTCTCTTTGCTTGACACGGTCCCACATATGTAGTGATTTTGCATGCTTGGGGGTCTTAGACCATGTTTAATAGTCAAAATCGCTACCGGTTTCTTACTAATTAAATGGATGGTAGAAACCGCTACCAACGGGGTGCTCGTCTGTTCTAACTTCCTCCTGGTATTCTCATCCATCTTTTTGAAACAGTGCTAATACATGACTTCTGCGGAGCTTCCACTATCCACATATACGCGATGAATCCTCTTATCCATCACCCTGACTATTATTACCATCGCATCTCCACCAGCCGGCCTGTCGGGTATCAGATCGCTATTGTCAAACGTTATTGCTTCGTTTACTCCCAGTTTCCTTTCCTCCGACATTGGCTGCAGTGTATGTCTGCAGTATGCCTTTCGCTAAGACTCAGTTCTTCCTCCTGCGCTTCTGCCTATGATTGTGTATATGTCTGTCACTGTAGCCGTGTTTGCCATCTTTACCGGGAGGTATCCTCTCTCTGCCTCTTACGACGCTCATCACCTTTCTCAACCATGGCCACCTCATTTCCTTTATCTTGCCTCCGCTCTCTGTTGGGGCTCTTTACCCTGCCTCGACTGTCTTGCTGTCTGCGAAATACTCCATACTTGTTCTTGCTCTAGTAGGTGGTCTTGTTATGATCCTTCACGCTTTTTGCCAAATGCGCTAGCTCGCCGCTCTGCACTGCATCCTCAATGTTGTGCTTCAAATTAATGCAGTTGTTCGTATCATGGGCATGATCATCATGATATTCCCAAAACTGGGACTTATTTCTCTTGCCAGGCTCCTTCTTCATCCTGGGTGGTACATCCAGTATGCCTTTTCCTGCACACAGGAAAAAAATTCCTTGGGCATTTTGATCAGCGGGGTGAAAATACTTTCTGACCTGTTAAACTTGGTTGGCATCCTGGCTTTCCTCGACTTTCTTCCCTGTCAGCCTTTCGCTGACCATGGTCCCCTTGTGCTTCCTTCCTCCTTTTGTCAACCAGGTCCGCTCTGTTGAAATTCCCAACTCTCCTCATCAATTCATCAATTGTCCATGGTGGATCCAGGGCAAAGTCCCTCAAAAACAACTCATGCCTCAAACCGTTTACGAACGTGTCAATATGGAACTGGCTGCTTTTTTCCTCTACCTGGTTTGTCTCGTCATTGAATATTTTCCAGTACTCCGACAGTGCCTTTGCTGACTTCTGCCTGATGGCGAGCAACTCAAATCTTGTCTTCTGGAACTTTTTTCTCTGTAAGAAACGGGTCAAAAAATTTCCTCCAATGGACCGAAGCTGTCGATTATCCCGTCTTCTGGGTTCCTAAACCATACCCTGGTCGCAGTTGTCAAGGTGGTTACGAACACTTTGCACCAAATGGCTTGCGGTATTGCAAAAGTGGCCATATTGGTGTAAAAAGCGTGCAAGTGGTCCTCCGGGTCGGCCGCACCTTTATACTTCCCCAGATTCATCGGTGTTTTCAGCTTTGGATTCACCGTGAATAGTTGTATCCTCCTGGTGAATGGCGAGCCTCTAGCCTCCCTGCTCAGGCCTTCGTCCTTTTCTTTTGGAAGTGCCTTTCGCTCGACCTATTCCTTTCCCCTTTGAAGTGGTACATAAACCTTTCTCCACTCGCGGTCTGCCGCAATTTCTCCAGCTCCGACTCGTTCCTTTCTTCCAGAAGAGGCTGTGTTTTTCTCCCACCTTGTTGTACTCCGAACTGTTTGCGAACCCCTCACCCCTCTACTGAGAGCTTCGGGGTCACCCTCTTGCTCTGGGAAGAGCTCTGTGGGGTGAAAATCACGTCCTCTCCACCGGGGTTGCATGTCCTCCATTTCTTTCAGCCTCCTCATCATTTCCTCCTGGGATGCCACTATCGTTTGAAAGACCTCTGAGTAGTTCACAACCTCATATGCTCTGCGGATTTGATGTCTCTCCCCCGTCGACGTCAGTGTCGGGGCAGGCTCGCCCTAGTGCATCACATCCTCCACTGTCACCTGGTTGTACAGGTTTTTTGGTATTCATGTCTCCATTTTCTCCAACCTGCGTGGGTGCTGAAAATTGATGCGGTCCTCACAGACGGCGCCAATGTTAATGTCAAATCTTGTAATATGTTTAGCGATGATCCACACCAGTTCAATATACACATGAACCTACAAGACAGGCAGAACGAGGTCAGGCAGGAAGGCGCAGGGTCGTGCCTGCTCCAACGCTCCGGCTAACCATTGTTGCAATGTAGAAGCGTATCTAAGTCAATAATGAACTGATGGAAAAATCTTACCTTGTGTCCACCCCTGTTCCTCATTATATGTTGTTTGGTGGCTGATGGGCCCATCAGACTCCGTCAAACGCCTTCCTATCTTCCTTCATGTGTCTGAGCCAAAATTCTTCTCTTATCTCCTTTCCTCTGATTGGGCCATCAGGCCCATGCATTATCACTATGCAATCAATTTCTTAAAAATTTTAATGGCAATAAATAAATAAAATAAGTGTTAGGGTTCTTGAGCTATGGCAATGCAAACACAAGCATTTGGAATTGCTTACATTTTGCAACCACAATTCCAAATTTTGAATTTCATGTGGAAACAACCTTCACACCCATTCCATGTGTATAGCATCAATAACTTGAATATTTGCTGATGAGTTTAAGTCCTCCAATTTATTGGAATAAGTTTAATTTAATACGGTGTCATCATATGGATTGGCTAGAAGTCATAGTAGTATATTGGATATATATGTGTATATATATAACTGAGATAATGTGAGAACACCTATCTTAGATGAGAACAATCACTTATATGAGAACCAATCTCCACCATTCATTAATTTAATCAGACGGTTAAAGTAGATGGCTAGAAGCGGGTTATTATACATCAAATAAAAATAGGAAAATTAGAGAAGCGTTCTGGACAAGTAAAGAAGAGGAGACCGACTACATAAATCACGCGTCTGAGAAAACTGTGTGCGGCGGTTAACGGAGCATTGAATCGATAAAGACGAGAAGAAAAAATGGCAACTCATGGCTCCTGGCACCTCTTCCTTATTTCTGGAAAAATATTTGCCTTTTCCCTTTCTTCTGGCACCTCTTCGACGACCGATGGCGACAAGAATCGATCGATTGAGAGCGCTGTGGCCGATGGGTTTCCCACTCTTTCAGTTTACCTCTTTGAGATGACTGCGCTCAAATTGTGCTCAAATTCAGGTTCATTGCTCCAGTTACCGTAAATCTTGTTCATTGATTCAACCACTTCCTTTTGAGGTTTGATATTCAGCAAGTATTATTGATCGAACTCGTTTCAAAATCATTAATTATGTTGTTTATGATGTTCTTTTTCTTGACCTGATTATTGGCTCTTAAATTAGGGATTTGATGGTTTTCGCAATTTTAGTTGTTCAGTTATTAGATGCCTTGTTGGCTCTTTATGATTTATTCCAGCTTGTTTGTGTAATGTCATCACTTAATAGCTTATGCCTTTGTACTCATCTGCTTGTTGAGTTCACTGACAGAATGTTAGTTTATCAGAAGTTAGGTTTCAAGTGAACACACATGAAGATGATATATCATATTCTCTCATTATGGTCTGCATTTGTCATCTTTTTTTTAGATCATGTCTTCGTACTGTTATGTGCTTAAATTTATATAGATATCTCTTATTTCAGTTTGATCATTACTATCTCAAATCTAATTTTAACTTTGGAAAAATGTTCATGTTATCTTTATGGTGAAATAGTTGAGATGTAATTATTTGGTCGTTGCCATGACCGCAATCTCATATGCCTTTTCCTTTTCTACTATCATCATAATTTCTTGTCTTGAACTTGAACTGTTCAAAGGGACTGTGATTCTGATGTCATTTTCCCCACATTTTGAATGGAAAAGTTGAACAAGAATTGGTTGATTCTGGAATACTATACACTATTATAAGGTGTGTAGTTCCTATGTACGTGTTTTGCCGATGATTTTAATAAAATCTTGCAAGTAGTGTCAAGAGTAGAATACATTAAAAATAGGTTGTAGAAAACTAGTTAAGTCACACTTGATTGAGAAGTCAAAATGTTTCTACTAGTGGAAACCCCAAAATAAGATGAAATCATGTTGAATTTGTAGAATTAAGATGCTTCTCTGTTGCACTTTTAGAATGAACATGATTATTCGTCATGAAGGCAGTACTTTCTTGGTGCTTTGTTAGCATGACTACTAATAAGGTTTGTGTCGGTTCATGTGTTATTGGTAGCACCAAAACACACTTGAAGTTCTTTTTCCGTATGCAAAAGACTGTGGTTGAAATCGTCCTGTTTTGTTTTTTTTGCATGCATTTATAGCTTATCAGCTTTGTAGTGATTTTAGAATTTTAGAGGTCGGCATCTGAATATCTAGCTACCTTGAGGAGTTTAATTTTTTTCCCCTTTTGGTATGTATTTATTTGCTTTAACTTACCTTTAAGCCTTAACATGAAAGTTTAAGAGTGAACTATTTAGCATTTTGGCTAGACTTGAAGTGGGATATCAATTATTTTTTTGTTGTATTAGTTTATATATTAAGATACAATTTCTGTTATTTGTCATTCAGCCGGAACTGAAATATCAATTAGGCGATTCATGTGAGAGAGCCGGTGATACAGTTGTATATGGAAGTGAAGCTCAAGGCATAAGTACTGGATCCAGGGATGGTGTTAAGGGAACAACCGACTCCGATCTTGATAACGGAATGGGTTATGTTCTGAAGGTGTTATTCTCCATTCCTTGTCAAGGCTCTCTGTTGCACCACTCTAATCACGTTTTAAGAATGAGAGTGAGCGGTTGCAGAAGCCAGGTTGTTAAGAAAAAAATATAAAAGAGAGAATGCAGTCAAGTTCTCAACTCAACTACCAAATACTCTATTTAGCAGTGACAAGACTTATTCCATTGTTGAGCCACATATAACTCTATTTTTTATAAGCTATGTAATTCCTATAGATTGTTTAGTGTCAGTATAGGTGTAGTGGAGTTGCATAGATTATGTGAATACTTTATGAACCTCTAATGTATACTTTGTTCAAAGTTAATATGGAAGCACCAATAAGTAACACTTGCTTGTAAGTTGTCATAAGTAGCACTTTCTTGTAAGTATGGGTGGTGCTTCAAGTATTGTTTGCAAGTGCTTCCCTAATGCCTTGGAGGTGCTTTAAGTTATGCAAGTGGGTTCTTCCCTTCGGATGCAATAATTTGGAGGTGCTTAAAGTTTAAATTATTAGTGCTTCAAGTTTTGATTTACGTGCTTTACTTAAACCTTGGAAGTGTTTAAAAGGTGCTTCAAATTATTCTTGTAGTGTTTCAACATTAAGTGAAAGGTTCTTCAAATTATGCTTACGGGTGCTTCAAATTATAGTTGTAGGTGTTTCTCGGTGTTTCACTAATAAATTGAAGGGGTTTCAATTATTACTAGAAAGTGTTTTATAGTTTAAGTTCTATGTGCTTCTAATTTTTCTTGTATGTGCTCTCTTATACTCTAAAGGTGCTATATATTATGTTTATTGGTGCTTTTAGTTTGTGTATACTTCTAATTATGATTTTAGGTGCGATTTTAGATGCTTCACTAATAAGTTAAAGTGCATTTTAGAAATCTCAATCAGTTAGCCTCTATTTTCAAAATATAGTTTTGGCATCTATTAGCAATAAATATACCATTTAGTAGTTAAAGTAATGGCGGCCGCCAGCGGGGTGTTACCAAAAAAAACTTGGTGTGTGAAATACAACTCCTAGGTACTTTAATTATTGATTGTAAGTGCTTCAAATGTAATCTCGTAGGTACTTCAATCATTGATTGTAAGTGCTTCAAATGTAATCTCGTAGGTACTTCAATCATTGCTTGTAAGTGTTTCAAATGTAACCTATATGTGCTTCAGGAGAAAAAGAGGCATTTACCTATTACAGAGATGGTGCAATTTGATTTTGTTCTTTTTTTCTTCTATTGATTCATTTCTATCAGTCTTACGAAAAAGACACATGAAGTATTTCCTCCAGAATCCAATGAACAACAAATGTTACTTAGGATCAGGTTGCAAATTTGTGGAATCGTAGTAGAATCATTACCAATAGCACGATGTGTGCCTAAGTGCGAAAAGACAATGCAAGCTTTGTTATGCCGAAACATAAATGTTAAGATAGAAACATTTCCATATGCCACCTCATAACTTATGCATGCTAAGAAAATATCTTGGTTCTTAGAGTGGGTGATTCAACCACAACGTGTAAGTGCTTCGAATGTAATCTATAGGTGCTTCGTTTACAACTTATGTGTTCTAAGAAAATATCTTGGTTCTTAGAGTAGGTGCTTCAACCACAACTTGCAAATGATTCAAATGTAATCCATAGGTTCTTCGTTTATAACTTATGCGTGCTAAGAACATATCATGGTTCTTAGAGTAGGTACTTCAACCACAACTTGTAAGTGTTTCAGATGTAATCCATAGGTGCCTCGCTTATAACTTATGTGTGCTAAGAAAATATCTTGGTTCTTAGACTAGGTACTTCAACCACAACTTGTAAGTGCTTCAGATGTAATTTATAGGTGCTTCGTTTATAACTTATGCGTGCTAATAAAATAACTTGGTTCTTAGGATAGGTGTTTTAAAATACAACTTGTAAGTGCTTCAAATGCAACATGAAGGTCCTTGTTTTATGACGTATTGTATGTGCTACAAAAACAACCTAGTGGTTAGAGTACAACTCGTATGTGCTTCAACTACAACTTATTAGTGCTTCAAATATAACATGTAGGTGCTTGTTTTATGACTTATTGCTACGAAAACAACCGGTGCTTAGAGTACAACTCGTAGGTATTTCAACTAAAACTTATAAGTGCTTCAAATATAACATGTAAGTGCTTGTTTTATGACTTATAGTATGTGCTACGAAAGCAACCCGATGCTTAGAATACAACTCGTCGTTACTTCGAATATAACTTATAAGTGTTTCAAATATAACATATAAGTGCTTCTTTTATAACTCAACGTGTTAATGAAATCTAATGAGATGTCAGAGAATAAAAAGGAAAAACAAGTTCAAACTTTTTGCATTGCCCGAGTACCTGAGGCCATTCATCCCACCACATTTCCTAGTCAAATTCTTGGTGTTTTTGGAGGAATAATGAAAAACAACTAACACTTGGAAAAAACACACAACAAGATTTATGTCCTAATCCTTTGAAATATATTGTGTTTGAGGGACTTAATACATGTCTGCAATAATTTTCTTCAACCACAAGCCTGGATGAAAATTCAAAAACCAATAAAACAACAATCAAGATGCCTCGGGCCAAAATTTTGAACCAAACCAAGCTGTAATTTTGAACCAAACCGAATAACACAAAAATTCTTCTGAACATGCCTCACGCTTATCTGGGGCTAGAGGTGGAGTTTCTGGCCACCGATAGCGAAAAAATATTTGTCGATTACCTTCTGGGAAATAGCCACCGAGAATTTATGCATCTCCTTATTCCCATAAGCGATGACATGTAGTGGCGGAAATCCCACCGCTCCATAGTCTTAGCTTGGGCTGAGGGGAATTGGGTTTCTTTATTTCAATCATCGGAGCCTTCACCGATGATGTATCTCTGATTCCGTTACTCATCTATAAACCACCAGCGATATACCTACTGGAAAACATTGACGCTTTGCACGCCGCCCTTCTCGTCTTATATCCAGTGGTAGAATCCGCCGCTGCAGCTCAACGCAATTGACACCCTCGATGACCATTCCGTCCATGGGTAGAGGCATCTTCACCATTGAAGGAACTGTTCTTAGAAAAGGATTAGAGGAGGAAGCTAAAGAGAAGATGTGAGGGCGGTGGTGGCCGGAGAAGTAGAAAGGGGAAGAGATTATGGTAGTGTAGAAATGTTTTTCTTTCCTTCCAGAAGTTAGAAAGTTGATCCAATTTCATTCTTATAACCCGTAAATATGACCCGTATTTTTAACCTTTTACTTCAAATTCCAGTGACACGTGAATAAAATGAAGCCATCAGATTAAATGGTTCTCATGATTAAATGGTCCAGATTAGTTCTCACATAAATTGATGTTCTCACATAAATGGAATCAATTACCGGAATAATTGTTTTTTGTGTTAAATTTCCCGAAATAAATTGATTTTTTTAAATTTTCTGAAGTAGGATAGTCGAGTTTTGAAAACGCGACTTTAAATAAAAATATAATTTTCACATGCACCACTCGGTGGATTACACGCGTCACACGTGGATTACCCTCACCTACCTGAATAGGCACACGTGAA
>JAULKJ010312787.1:0-10860 GCA_032355405.1 Rubia balearica | reverse complement strand
CCAATTCCAATCAATTTTAGTTGGAATGTTGTGAAATTACTATTTTAACCCCCCTAAACAAAATTTAAAAATAAAAAGATAGTGAAATGATGTGATGCCCTCATTCCATTTCTTTTACATTTCTCCTTGTTCCGAACGCCGTTCGCAGTGAATTAGGGTTACTCAATTGCCTCCTAGCAGCCGTCGCCGCCGACGTTGTCCACCATTTATTCATAATGGGTGTGTGCATAAACCGGGAAGGAATTGGATCGTTCACGCCATTCGTTCCTCCGGCCACCTCCATCGTTTGTTCATTCGATGCTAAGGTTGGAATGACACCGGCATTCTTTCCTCGCTGTCGTTCTGTTCAATTTATAGTGGCAGATTTAGTGTGGAGGAGGCGGCGTGGCTGGAGGAAGTCGGGGTGGTAGGAGGCGGTGTGGTGAGTTAAGCGATGTTATTTGAACGACGGGTTTAGCAACACGATGTCGTTCAATCTATGGTGGCAAGTTGTGTGAAGAAGGCGTCGTGGATAGAGGCGACGCCAGGTCAGCGAACGGGTCACAAACAAGAGCCTAGTTTAGGGTTTAGGGTCAGCAAGCGGGTTGTGGGGCTGGGTGACGGGGATTAGGGCTAAAGGGTAAGGGTGGCAGGGCTGCCGCTTTAAGAAATCTCTCAAACTAGTCTGTAAATTGCCAAATAAACTAGTCTATCACGCCAACCAATTCAAACCCTCCACTTGCATCTTCGTCTCCCAATATGGAACCGTCCAGTCCAAGCTTATCGAGCTCGTCTCCCGCTCCACTTGGGATGCCCTCTCCACCGCCGACAAGGAAAACCAGCTCTCCATAGTTGATTGAAGCTCAGATTCTTTTTGAAGTTCACCAGTAGATCATAGAAGAAGGGATGACGGAGAATCTTTAGGGGTTGTTACGGTGAGGCATGATAGAGGGTTAGACCACGGTTACGATACCTACTACCTGGTGTCTGCGTATAAAGAACTACATGTGATTACCAAATTCTTTGATGAGATTAAAATGGGAGGGTATAAAACTATAAATTTCAGGTATATAAATTGGATTCATGTGGGAAGAGATGGGAGAGAGGGAATAGTTTCCAGAATATAACTCTGTTTCTTGGAGGTAATTATTGTTCGTTAGCTCTACCTCTAACGACCTCTAATTTTTTGAGATGCAAAGTAAACATCGTGTATTTCACTGATGACAACCGCGAGATGGATTACAACGATGGTCTTCATGGTGTATATGATATGATAAATTTTCCTCCAGTGATGTTCATGGCGGAGTGACAGCAGTGAGAGCAGCGGAGCAGCGGTGTTGTTCAATTGTACTAAAATCGAAGGTTGGGCAATGGCTTGCAGAGCAGCGGCTGATTAATGAAGGGGTGGTAAGGGTATACTTGTTACTCCATTTTTGGCCAAAGGACATTTTGGTTATTTTAGATTGAGTTAACGCCGAAAAGAATAAGTCAATGTCAGATTGTCGACCGTAGGATTATATAAGCACTTTCATCAACTATTTAAGGTTGTTTTTGTAGTTTCAATTATCCTAGAGTTATATTGACACTTACTTAAATATATAGGGTTACATTTGTATATATCTCCAAATTATAACTGGCCCAGACCCGAGTCGATATTAAGTCTGTATAACACAGGCACGTTTGAGGCTCGAGCATGACCTGGTCCGAAGTATCAGGTCATGACGGGCCTGGCCCAAAAGGTCTTTCGGTACTCCATATCTATTTAGAGTTGGTGTTTGGGTCGGGCCACCCACAGACGGGATGGATCCGAGCCATTATTAAATCCGTATGTCACTTTCACGTTGGGTGAGTACGAACTCAGTTTGAACTACTGGGCCTCATGCTGGGTCTGGTCTGAATGGTTTGTTCAGATAGAAATTATGCACGTCGGGTGAGCACGAGCTTAGTTTGAACTTCTGGGCCTCGTGCTGGGTTTGGTCCGAATAGTCCGTTCAGACAGAAACTATGGTAGTATATATTGGGTTTAAATAAAAATACATGGTTTGTGAGAATTGAACCCAAGACATTCAAATATTTAGGTCATTTTCTTAACCAAAAAAATAATAGATCACATTGGTGATCTACTTGAGTTGTTTAATTATATACTTATATTAGACTTAATATATTCTATAAAAATGACTTCCAAATAAAAATGAATCAAATAAATTATTTATTTGTATATTTTATTTTTAAATACGACAATGATAAAATGTAATAAATTATAAGTTGGAACGGCTATAAAAATTGTAAATAAAATTTTTATGATATAGTTGAAATTTATTAAATCAAACAATGTAAGTAATTATGATGTATTGATGAATGAATAAAATAACTTAAAATTTTTAATTGTTCAACTTCTAACGTAGAATTTTCAACTTATATTATTTTTATAACAATTTCAACTTGCAACATATTAATTATACTAAATTTAGTTTGCAAAGTTAATTCAATTTGACAAGCACGACATGATACAACATGTGAAACGAGCACGACACCATGAAGCACGTGGACCTGCTGCAAGCTGACTTTTATTTTAATAGCACGAGAAGAAACACGATAGGCACAAGCACGACAATCAACCTCAAATTATATAAGTATGAAATACGGCACAAGCACAAGCACGATATGAGTACGGAATGAAGCCAACTTAGATCAATTCTCCCGATGTATAAAACTGTATGGTGCTGCCATTGCATCATAGATTGGGATCTTGTGTAGCTTTCTCCTTTATTATTTTGAGTTCATGCATTTTTTTACTGAATATAGTAGGCAATAGCCACTTAGACAAATGTGGTGAAACTGGCTGCATAGTATGGTATAAAATATTAACGGTTAATTGTATTGGTACAAGGGTACACTATATAGGTATCATGTACAAAATCACAAATGGAAAAGAACTTTATTTAGGGTACACGATATACATCAGGAAACAGCCGAGCATCTACTTTTCAGATGTGAGTATACAATGAAGGTATGTGAGCTATTGAAGATGAAAAGTTGTAGCAATCTCGGGAGCTGGAAGAAAATGATGTATCTGCTTGTCAAGAGGAGAAGCAACAAGATGATTGAAATGGCAAGTACACGAATGTATAATTTGTGTATTGAAAGGAACAACATGATGTTTGAGAAGAAGGAAATGAAGGAGGATATAATTGCTTTCCAAACAGAAGTGGAATGTGAATGGAGAAAGACGAGGCAGTGAAGGATGAAGCTGGCAGAAGAGATGAACTATATGCTTGAGTTTGATTCTGTTTTTTTTATCGAAAGTAGTGATGTAAATATGAGATAGAGATGAACTTGTAAATTGAAAGGATGGGTTGGGCCGAGAGTTATAATGGGTTGCTGTGATAATCTAAAATTTTCCTTTGTTTGGTTCTTTAATGAAATTAAGCTTTCATTAAAAAAGGTACAAGATAAACAAAAAATATAACAAAATATCTCCTTAACATTACTCCTCAAGTTGGAACATGTAGATCACGAATGCCCAAATTGCCAATAAGAGTATGAAATTCCTTTCATCCTAGAGCTTTAGTAAAACAATCCCCATGTTGATTGGAAGTGAAAATATGATGGGTTACAATTTTGCCAGACTGTACCAAGTCACGAACAAAATAACAGTGAATCTCAATTTATTTCGTACGTTAATAAAACACATGATTGACTGCAATATGAAGAGTTTCCTGACCATCACAGTGTAAACAGATAGGAGAAGAGTGTTCTACACTCAAAGATCGAAGAAGTGACTTAGGCCAAAGCAACTCACAACACGTAACAGGCAAAGCGCGATACTCCGATTTAGCCGAAGACCAAGAAACAATTGGTTTTTTCTTTGTCTTCTAAGAAATAGGGGACTCTCCAAGCATAACAAATTATTCAGTCAAAGAATGATGCATAATAGAGCAAGCTACTTAATCAGAGTCACAAAATTCAGTAAGCTGAAGTGAGCTTTTAGCAGAGACAAATAAACCTTGACTTGGATGACTCTTCAAAAAATGCAAAACCTGCAGTGTAGCCTGCCAATGCACCGCACATAGATGCTCCATAAACTGCGCCAAAGTGTGCACATAATAACTAAGCTCCAGACGGCTGATAGTAAGATAAATCAGCTTACCAACAAGTCATAGATATTGTGCATGATCAGTATAAACTGGTCCATCTGCGTTCACCAAATTATATTGCCGTTCCATTGGAAAATTAGTAGGCTTGGCAGCTAACAAACTAGTATTTGTCAAAATGTCAAAAGATTATTTTCGTTGACACAGAAACATACCATCAGATCTGAGCAATCTCAATCCCCAAAAAGTATTTCAAAACATCAAGATCCTTCATATGGAAGCAAGAGCAGAGATACTTCTTAAACTTAGCAATCAGATTTGGAGAAGATCCAACAATAATCAATCGTCATCACAAACCAAGACATAGAGGGAAACATAACACACAAGTAAGTAAACAAAGAGTGATCCACCTTACTCTGAACAAACCCAAAAATATGATGGGATGTAGCTAGCGTAGCAACTAGTTCCCGGGCAACTGACGAAGACCATAAAGAGATTTACGAAGCTTACAAACCAGACTAGGCTCATGAAGGGTATAACCAGAAGGGAGCCACATATAAACCTCCCCATAGAGATCCCCATGCAGAAACACATTATATACGTCAATCTGATGAAGATCCCATCCAAAGAACAACAACTGCCAAAAAATGAACAAAACTCATCTTGGCAACCAGAGCAAAGGTCCCAATATAATTAGTGCCCTCAATTTGACGGTTTCCAAGAACAACTAACCGAGCCTTGTAACGCTTGATTGAACCATCAGACTTACACTTGGTCTGAAACACCTATTTACTTCCGATAGCATGTTTACCAGGCAGTAGGGTAGACAGAACAAAGGTATTGTTCCACTCAATCACATCAATCTCATATGTCATTGCCGCTTTCCACTGAGAATGATGAGAAGACTCATAATACGTAACAGGTTCTATACATCTGCAACTGCAACTAAAAATCTAGAAAACAAAATTGAAAAATTAATACGAGAAAGATAATCATCAATTGGGTAACGGCAGAGCGGACGTTGGCATTGGTACCAAAAGAGGAGGCAAAAATGCGTCGTACACAACAAAAAATAATGAGTGCAACAAATCAATTGAAGCAGTCATATCAGAAGAAGATGTGTATGGCAAACAATCTTCATAAAACACAACATCTCTACCAACTAACACAGTATGGGACTCCAAGTTATAAAAATGCCAAGCTTTCTTTTCAAGCGGATAACCCAGAACGACACATTTACGACTTTGAGATGCAAAATTATCACGCTTCTTTGGAAGATGAGAAGAAAAGTACATACAACCGAACACACGGAGATGGTTGTAATCTGATGCACGACCATGCAGAAGTTGATGAGGCAAACGACCATCCAACACCGGTGTAGGATTGCAATTGATGAGGTAAGCAGCAGTAAGAATGCATTATCCCCAGAAGTCAATAAACAAATGAATTTGGAAATGGAGAGCACGAGCCACGTTTAAGATATGGCAGTGCTTCCGTTCCGCTCACCCATTCTCTTGTGACTTGTAGACAATGAAAGTCTCAAAATGAATGCCTTTCTCTACAAAGTAATATTTGAGAGGAAGAAACTCAGTTCTATTATCAGCCCGAACACATGAACTGGATGACGAAACTGTGTCTGAACGAGAGCAAAGAACTCCTTCATCTTGGTAGGTATGAGACTTAGACACTAATAAATAAACCTAAACAGCTCGGGAATAATCATCAACTATAGTTAAAATGAAAATGCTCCACAGAAGATGGTGATCCATAAAGTCCCCAACATCACAATGTATAAGGTCAAGTAAATGACTAGCCTCAGAATTACTTAAAGGAAAGCTACTTCTAGACTGCTTTGCTCGATGACAAACGAAAAATGAGCATTTTTATTCAACTCACTACGACTTAAAGCAATAACTAGGATAGAAGAAAACACCGAATATGATGGATGCCCAAAGCATTGATGCTATAAATCAAATGAAGACACAATGGCGGAAATGAGGATGGACAGCGGCAAAGACGGTAGAGCTCTCAGTCTGTGCAACCAATAAACCCCACCCTGCTGATCACTCGTGCCAATCACCGTCTTTGTGCTGATATCCTATCATATGCATAATTTCTCGGTAAGCAAAAGTAGACATTTTAAAGAAGCAATTAATTTTGCAAAGGACAACAAGTTACAGCATAATTCTTGAATAAACAAAACACGAGAAACAATAATATTGCCGAAGTATAGGTTTCTGTGTTGAGTAGCAGTAGAGATATAACCATCAGGTAGAATGACATCAACATTATCAGCAGGCTCAAGATCATATAGAAGATCCCTAGCACCGGTCATATGATATGAAGCTCCGGTTTAAGAATCCAAGGTAAAGTGGGCTTACCTGACGTATTTTCAGTATTATTCTTCTCACTAAACATGTTTAGAACCGTACTTCATTGTTCCTTGAACAATGCAGGACAAAAATTTGTCCGACGAGCGTAAGAAATAATGATAGCGACGTTGACCATCGGTGGAGCTGCGGCAGCAGTAGGGGCTGCTTCAGTAAATAGTGCGGGTGTAGGGGCACGAATTTGCTGGTTCTGACCTCGGATCAAATCCTGGAGGTCTATTCTCAACAAACCAGTCGGGTTAACCAATTATGTAAAAACAAGTTGTAATGTCGTGGCCCTTGTGGTTGCAATAAGTATGCAGGAGGCTCTTCCAGTCAACTTCGGTGGCGGGCAGATTACTCGGGGTGGCGGCTGGCTTCGGAGCCGGTAACGACACCGGTAGACATGCGGTTAAGGTATGGTGTCTAGAGTGAATTTACGGGAATTGGCGACAGTCTTGTGATGCTCCTCCTGAATTGAAAGTGAGTGAACACGATCTATAGCATGCAAGGGATCTTGCACCAAGATATGCGATCGGAGAGTATGATAGACATCATTGGGACCAACGAGAAACTGATAAACCAACTTGTTCTCACGCTCCTTAATGGAAATAGCAGCAAGGCACACACATGTCTGTGGCGGAAAGTAATTAAACAATTAATCCCACAACTTCTTGTGCTTTCCATAATAGGCAAAACCAGACTAGTCATTCTGACGACAAGTATAAATGGACACACAAATCTCATATAAGCATGGACCATTCCCAACAGAAAAATGCTGCTTAAGGTCAACCCAAAGTTCCTTAGCAAGCGAACAATAAGTAATAACAACACGAATGGAAGGATCAAGAGTGTGAAAAATCCTACCAACAAGCATTGAATTTACACCATTCCAATCATTATAAAATGGTTTACTTGGTAAAGGCTTGACAATAAAGCCATCAAGAAATCCAAGCTCACGTTTTACATAAAACACATTAAGTAAGGAGGTACTCTAATCATTAAAATTATGACCATTCAATATCACCGGAGAAATAGTCAAACCTGGATGATCCGACAGATGCATATAGTAGGGATGAGTAGGAGGCAACCCGTGAGAAGATGCCTGCGGACTGGAAGATGGCCTGAGCAGCGGCGACCGCTGCTGCCCGAACGACGATCTACAAGATGGAAAATCTGGCAGATTCATAACGCCGAGAAACTGGAGCTAGAAGTGGTGGTAAACCTCTATCGGGGAGACTTCTGGCGGCGGCACCATCGTCGGTGAGCAAAATAGGGGCGAAGGGAAGGTCGGCTCCGAGTCGTGATTCTGGAGCGTCATCACCGACATTAACAACAAGGTCGGCAGTGACATCAAGGTCCTCAACATAAACTTGATTGTAGTATCCATTACAGCGGCGAAGAGTAGGCCGCAACAACACCACAAAGGTTTTCAACGGTGGCAGCGGTGAATCAGCTGTGGTGGCACGTGAAGAACAAGTAGAACGGCAGTAGCTGTGCGTGGGTCGGTGGCAGCAGTTTTTAGGGTTTGGAAAATTTTAGGGTTTGAGGACTTTTAGTTCTGATACCATGTAAAATATGAACGATTGATTTTATTGTAGGTACAAGGGTACAATATATAACCATCATGTACAGAATCACAAATTAAAAAGGATTGTATCTAGTGTATAAGATATACACAAAATATAACAAAATATCTCCTTAACATATGGGCCAAAATCACACAGCAACCACGTCTATTACGTACTACTAGTAGTAGCCAATAACCAACAGTGTTAATTTTTTTATATTTAAAATTTCATAATTTAGTACCAGTTAGATCAAATCGATTAATTTATATTTTCACATAAAAAACTAATACTCCATCTGTCCTATTGAAGATGCAGAGAGAGAAAATTGAACAAAAAAATTAAACTGTGCAAAATATCAAAATTGCCCCTTAACAACTTAACTTTCCACCACCATCCATTCACCATGGCTATCCCGCCTTTCAAATCCTTCATTCTAGTGGAGATGGCTACGCCCACCAGAATCCTCTTCTGGGAGATGACATCAGGTCTTGTACGCATCGTGATGGAGTGAGATCGAAGGTGATGGCAGTGATGACGACGGAGAAGTGGTCGAAATCGCTGCTGGCGGGGCCACTTTGGAGGACTTACTGCAATGGAAGGAAGTGGGGGCACGCGGCGAGGTGCGTGTGTGGGGCGGATGAGTTGAAGGTTCTGAACACGATGGGCCACATCACAATGGGGGGTCGAGGTTCTGTCGCGCGGCGTCGACATGTAAATGCAGTGGCACGGTGGCCGAAGAGGGGCAGAGAGAGCTAATGCCATCTCCAATTTTAATCGTAGATTTAACAAAGATTTGTTTGGTGATAGTGATTTTGGAAAAAGATCGGTGGAGAATAATTGGAGAAGAAGATCAGAGCGAATTATTTGGAGAATATGAGGGGTGGTATCAGCTCAGTGAACAAAGATAGTCTTGAGATTAGGTCTCGGGGTGGAGAAATTGGGGAACAACGTGTTGGGAAATTAATCCCCTTTGCACAGAATCAAGAGAACAAAAGAAGCGGAAAAACGGAACACAAATTTGAACGTGGTTCACCAATTTTTGGCTACCTCCACGAACAGACTTAGATTTTATTACTAGAAGAGTTTACAGAATATAAACTCATAGTACAGACTCATAGTACACGCTCAGAAGGGTGAACTTTAGACCAGAACAAATGTTTTCAAAGTCACACATATTACAGAAACTAATTCTCCCTATTTATAGAGTTCAAGAGCAGCTCTTCAGTTGCTTGCCACTAACAGACTCTTGAATAGGACATTAACCAGACTCACGAATAGCTCACCGTTACAAACTTTTGAGTTCATTAATTGGAATTTGAAGAGACACCAACAATTGAACGGCGGTCTAGATGAGAAGTTGAGAATGGAGGAACAGAGTTGGATCAGATTAATTGTCAGAATTATGTACCATTAATTTAGGCTGAATTTTACCATTTAACCAGATTTGGTAATTTAAACCATTTAATTCATTGTCATATTGAAATTTTAACATCAGATTTACTTTAAGTTTAACATTTAATTTTATTTGGTAATTTAATCACAATTCAATTTATTTGTAAATACTAAGGGTAAATATATATTTTTATTTGTTTTATTTTCCTAAAATAGAAAGTGTTCAGTTTTGTCCGGGACAAAGTTAAATGAAAAGTGTGCAGGTTGAAATGGAATGGAGGGAGTAGCACTATGTTTTGGACTACAAGTGTGGATCTAAAAATGACGGCAAAAAATACGTGATAAACTATTCTTTCTAGTGGCAATATAAGTTTAGTTGCTTGAATTTATGTGAATAGAATGAATAGATATAATTGAATGCAAAAATTAAAAAAGAAAATGAGCAGAAGAAATTAATAAATCTTCTCAAAAATAAAATGTGTCATTTAATTTTTTTTATTAAAATAAATGTACCAATAATAAAGAAACGGAAGAGTGAGCAATTTGGCATGCAAGCTTGACACAACTGACAAAATCAGATTATAAAAAGTTCAAAAATCTTCACAATTAGTCCACTAGTTTCGTCTACCTATAGCAAGGAAAAAGTCTTTTATTTCTAAGTACATTTTAAATTGTTACAAAGAAATAGTCAGTTACTTTATATTTATGTCTTTATGCATTTGATAACAAGTTGACACTCCCAAATTGAAGCACAAAGCCACCAAATATTTACTGTTAAACATGATAATCCCTCCCGATCACTAACATTGACTCAATTCTTTTTAATGCGTAGATTTAGAAAAGTTAGAATCAGTAATGCAAAATGCATTGAAAGTGTAAAAGGTAAATTGAGTGGATGAAAACAATCTAAAATTTGTCAAAAAAAGGAAGAAGCCAATATTAAAAATTCATTCTAAAAAGAAAAGTGAGTCAATGTTAGTAAATCGGAGGGAGTATGAACTTGGCAAGGATCACTTCAAACTCTCTTTTTTTAATAGGAAAAAGTGCATTTATACCCCAGTTCTTGAGTTTGTACAGATATACCCCGAGTTTTTTAAAAGTGCATTCATCCCCGTGTTGTGGTCTGAAAATTTGGTCAATTTCAGTCATTCCCGGATTCAATAGAAATGACCGTTTAATTTCTGTCATTCCCGAATTATGCAAAAATGGTCATTTCTATTGAATTTGGAAATGAACGAAATTGACCAATTTTTAAGACGGTATAAATACATTTTAAAAAAATTGATAGTATATCTCACAAACACAAGAACTAGGGTATGAATTAGTGACTTCAATTTAGCGGATTCCGGTGAAGTTTTAATAATATACTTTGAATAATTTAAGAGAAAAGTGCTTTTATAACCCTACCTACTTGACATAAGTGTCAATATAACCCTCATATAATTTTTAGTGCAG
>JAULKJ010312777.1:0-10860 GCA_032355405.1 Rubia balearica | reverse complement strand
TGAATTTGACCAATTTGATGAATCTTGCATAAGTTATGATGATGAGAGTCTTGACATGATTGATAAGGGAAAACATGATTTGAGCTTTAATTTTGATGAGAATGTTGATGAAACTTATTCCATGCATGAATTTTAGTGATAATCTTCCTATTGCGGATTTTTTTTTCTATGGACACGAACATGTAGCGGGTAGTGGAGCGCGGTAAGGAATTAAAACCTCCTAGACCTCCTCCCAACTCCAAGGAAAAGGCTAAGGAGTTGACATTAGCTAAGGATGAACACGAACCCCCGATCATTGAGAAGGAGCCCAAAGGTAAGGATGATGCCTTGTAGGATGACACCTTGTGGAGACCTCTCCACAAAGACATCATCGTGGATGGAGTCACGAATGGTGACTCCGGAGACCTAATGACAAATTTACTTTAATTCGAGATGCATGAAAAATAAGTCGTGAGACGACAATAAAAATACGGTGTCTTTCTTTGCTTTAATATTTTTAGTTGATAGTTGTTAGCATATTTTGTGTATCGCAAAGGGTTTTGTTGGGAATTCTGGTTGTTGCTTAATCTAAGATCGATTCTTGAGGTTGAGGTTAGGAGAAATTAGGATTTGGTGTAAGGATTTAGAAAAACGAAGGTGCAAGCACGGGTTGTGTAAGGCTCGTGTAAAAAAAAAACTAGCACGAGGCCTTCACATGGCACGGTCATGCCGTGCCTTGTGCCAACAAGAAAGCACCATAGTCGGGAAAAAGTGAAGAATTTTGGCTAAATTAAAACTTTTCCAAATTAATCATTTTCCATATTAATTCTACAGCTTTCTTCTTCCCCAAATTGGTTAGTGTTAGTGGTACTACCCTTTAACACCTTTGCCAATCATTAACTCATGAAGCTTTTAATCCAAAATTTTCCATTTGTCCCCAAACCATTACTACCCTTTCTTTTCTCTCTCTCTCTCTCTCTCTCTCTCTCTCTCTCTTGTAAACAACCCACTTGTGGAAAATCATTGATGCTCTTAATCGGAAGTCAGAGTGCCTTTTCCCATAAATGTAGATCACTTAACTCATTCCAATTACTACAAAAAACATACACCCTCATTTTAATATAACAAGAGTTTGAATTTGGGCATTTCCTCTCAAGGGAGAGAACTCTTTGATTATTCTTTTGTGATCTTCATCCCTTAGCCTCCAAATTTGGGTAATTCTTTGAACTTTGTGTTTACTTGCTTTCATTATCATGATTGTGTTATATGGGGGAGCTTGAAATTCGAAATATTGAATGTGTAGTGGGTACGTATAGGTTATATGCATGATATAAGTTGAACTAAGTGTGGGAGAAGGTTTTGATTCTGTAGTTGAGATGAAATGATGTGCTAAAATGTTGGATGTCTAGGAAGCATGATTCTTTCCAAGTGATTTTGATGCACATGCCTTGTGTATTTTTCCCGTACCATTTTCCTCCTGTGTTGTGATAGAATGGGTCCTAAGAGGAGTAGACCAAAGAAAGGGACTACTTCCCGAATGAAGAAAGGGAAGGATTTGGCCAAATTTGGGAGACAAGAGCTAAAAACTCCCGTAGCTCCTACTCCCACCATTGTTGCTGACTTCATTGGATTGAGAAACATTATCGGGGGTGCAGCCCAAAACTGGAAATATCTCAACAGTCCAAGGATGAAAATCTTGGAGACTAAGTTCGTGTGCAAAGAGACTTTGGTGACACTAGGCCTGCTCGAACCCGTCACCTACTTGCTAGGTCGGATAGGCCTAGAAGGCTTCATCGAGATGCACGCAAGACGTACATTTGATGCACTTTGGAGTTCTTGTCGGAGCAAACATTAGACAGTGACGGAAGGAGGATCATCACATTCTACTTGGATGACAATGAGTATTCAATTACCCAAAGGGAAGTCGCTAGAGCATTTAGGTAGAGGTACAAGATGGAAGTTCCTAAGATATATTGACAAAGTCTTACATTCTCTTTGGGAAATTTTTGGTAGATAGGAATCATTAGAGAATGAGTATCACAATAGTCCACCCAACTTTGAGGTATGTTCACTGACTCCTATCTATGGGGTTCTATGACATGGATAGATTTCGCTATGCCCCAACAGAGACGTGCAGATTCGTTGTGTTATAACTCCGGAAGGGAATTTCTATCCCAATTTGTTGGAGATATTTGTGGAAGAGTGTATATTCAGGGGAAAAAATAAGGTCGGAAGATACCGATGGGAGGAATGGTCGGCCTTCTTGCATAATACGTAGGACATGAGGTGCTTCCCCATTTTTCTTTAGAAAATTTGGGCCGTTTGAGGACGGAGTATGCTATGGATAGTTGGCAAGAGCTTATATGATCGCCACCACCACCACCACAAGGAATCATTTTGTTTGGCTATATGGTGGCACGACCGTCTGAAACTTCACGGTTCTTCCGAACCCGAGCGCACAACAATCACTCACGACACTGCATTGGAGGATCTCTTCATAGCTTTTGATCCGAGGTTCTAGAAGGCTTTCTACAACACCTTATCGGCCCCGGATATGGATATTGAAGAAGAAAATGGTGAGAATCTCCCAAGAGTGCAACCTACATAAATTAATTTTGTACATTTGGGGAACAACTCATGAGTTCAACCATAATGGTGCAAGAATTTGGCCATGCGGTAGGTAGGGTGAGCTTGCAAGTGGAAGGTTTGGAATGAGGCTTGAATCTATGGATAGAACCATGAGGGCTTGGGGAGCTAGACTAGATTCCGTCGAGTGAGAAGTGAGGGAGGAGTTCACCATAGTAGACGGGAGAGTCGATGTGCAAGATGAGGCCATGGAGAAATTTATTGAGAGGATGCATGCCTCGAAACTAGAGGGTTTTCATGACCTTATTCCCTATGAAAGGCAATAATTGAGGCAAGAAGAGAGAAGGAGGAGGCAAGAGATGAGATGCATGAGAGCGGGCTCTTCGAGGTCCCAAGAGTAAGTGCTTACAATTCTCCCTACTCCACTTGTGATTTTTACACTTTGTATGATGCATTGGGGACAATTCAAGGTTTAAGTGTGTGTGTGTGGTGGGGGGGGAGTTGTTAGGCACTTAGGAGTTCTATCAAAATTCTTTTGTGATCGACCAACACTCACCAAATGTGATCATTTATGATCAACCAACACTCACCTCTTATTTTTAAAGTAGGTCTTATCGAAGTAATCAGGTAGTTTATTCTCACTGGTAATTTCCACCCCCTCAACCTTCTTCAGTATTTTGGTGATAAAATTACCGTAAAGGAGGTTCCTAACCACCTTCGTGGATGTGGCAACCCACACCATGCACCTAAATATTTCCAACCCGGAGTTTCTTTTCATACCCTTCATTATCAATAAAAATATATCAAAGTGATATAGGTAGGTCGGTGATATGTCCGGCATTGGGAACTAAGCTTATAGCAATCATTTTATAGACAATGGTTTGATCTATGATTAAATGATTGAGGGAAAAAGTCTTTGGCTTAACTAAATCCGTTGCATCACGTTGGAAGTACCTAACACTATATTGGATCAGGTCAACATATGGGTAATCAACGAGCGGTGACCCTTTTTCCCTATAGTAAACATCATTCAATGGGCCCTCGAGGTATTCGGGATATGCTCTTTTGGGGTTCATATAAGGGAAATCTAGGTTTCCATTCAAAATCCATTCGTTAATAGCAATATCAATTCCCCTACCCTAGTGGAGTAATCACAATTCACAAACCTATTGTAGATTGCTATAGAATTGACAACACAAATCATAATATGATGCTTCTTTGCACGAGAGTAAAGTTTCCACATATTGGTCTTTAAATTTATCCAAAGGATTGGCTAATATAAGTCTCAAGTATTCATTGAAATCAACAACATAGCAATCAAGTAACTTTCCCTTCGCACGCAATAGATTGTACCTAGTTTGCGTAAACAACGACACAAATTTTACTTTGTCATACCCGGGAATATTTTTGGTGGATTGAGAACGAGAGATGCGTGTTGAACACCTCTTGTCATTGTTAATCTTTCCCCTTTGTGCTCGGTTAATGTATTGTTAGAGTTGATCTGCTGCTCGAGGTCAAAATTGCTCCCTAGGGTTTGTGGAATAGTTGGAAATGAAAATAGGCGAATGAAATTTGGTGGTTTTCTTTTATATGTAGAGTATGTTCCGAGTCCGGAACATGTTTGGGCCTTGTATAAGAAGAGCAGAATTTTTGGTCCCGAGTTCGTAAAGAGTAAATAAGCTCTTCAAGAACTTGAGCCAAGGAGCTTCCGAGTTCATAAAGAATTAATTTCAAAATAAATGTACACCTCGTTGTAACCAGACAGGGATCATATTTTTCATCAGAGCTCGGAACCTCTATTTACGAGTTCGGAAGCTAATTTGGCCCAATTGCTTAATATGGGCCTAATGATTTATGAGTTCGGAAATCATTATGGGATTTTTTTGTATAGAGCTGCCTTGCTTTTGAGTTCAGAAATTGGTTGACTGGAAAGGTAAATTTTGTAATCAAATGAGTTAAAAGGAATGGTTTGTATAGAATATTAAATCATTGTGATTCTTGACATAAGAAATGAAAAAAACACATAAAACAACAAATAGGGCTAATTTGTTGAAATGGCCCCATAATTCATGGATAGAATAATTTTATCTAAATCTTAACAAATTATATATATATATAGCTTGAAGTTTAGAAAAGTCTAAAAATAATTTAATAAAAAATATAATGTAGAAGATGGATTGCCTAGACATCCTCAAGCATGTGCTCAATCTCAAGGTCATGGTCTTCTTCTTGATTTCCACCATGAACTACCCCCCGCTCGGACTCCTCCTTGCCATTTGTCAAAACTTGATCAAAGTAAGTGGCTCGTCATCCTGCTTAGTTCAAGGTGGAGTTCCCGAGTGTACATGAATCGTTGGTGCTGGGCATCGGCTCTTTCCAACATTTTTGTGGCCTTTTCTTCCCCCCTGAATACAGTTCAAGTACATGTCGATGGTAGTATTCCAGCTGGTCAGGGAACCTACTAAAAAAATCAAATTCAACATACACAATTAGAAATAATTACGATAAGTATATAAAATTTTCTATAAATTTTAAAGAGTGTTAAAAACTTACGAGATCCAAATCCCCCAACTCTATCAAGTTCTTCCTCCCTATCCCTCTTGGCATTCTTCACTGCCAGTCCCGGAATAACCCATTGCTCCCATTTGTTTTCATCGTGGAGCCTCAACTGCTTATGCTTAAACCATGCCAAGTCATAAAACTCTAAGTGGAGTGGGTGGCCTTTGAGTTGGAAACCAACCTCTTCAACATCTTTATGATCAAGCCACCATAAGGGAGATTTGTTTTTTGTATCTGCGACCTTGAACATAGTCATAATTATGGTGAACCCGGGGTTCATCTTCACACCCTCAATCATATAGTAGAATAGCTTAAGATTCACAATGGTTGCTCCCAAGTGTGTCCACCCGTGGGAAAACCATTCAAACATACCCACTCATAAATGGGCCTCTGCTCTAACATTAAAACACTTATATCATATGATTATACGTCAAATACATGTATTTTTTGAAGCATTTAAAACCTCGTTTGTTATCTTTTTGTTGGAAGATTGCTAAATTCAAGTAGGTTTACATCATAAGGAGTTTAGATAATTGTTTTTGGTTTTCATATCTAAATCCTTCATTTTGTAACCTCTTTTGAGTCTAATGGATTTTTGGTCCATACGAGCATTTAGATTCCTTTTTGTGTGCTTAATTTTTAGATTGCTTGTAATAACTTTAGAGTATATTAGTGAAGGTCATTTGCAAGGATGGTAGAAGATTGAAGGCCATGAGTCAAAATGTGGTAGAATGTAAAATGGTCGAAGAAGGAAGACAAAAAAGCTTATGAATTGTGATCCAGAAGTTTGAACCAAGTTATGGGAATGATCCCAGAAGAACCAGCCTCTGAAGATGGTACCATTGGATTTGTCTTTGGGAGAAATATAAAAACATATACAAGCACTCCCAAAACAGATGAATGGTTCACTCGTAGTGACAGAAAGAAGAAGGAGACAGATTGAACATTACTGGCCGCAGCGATGTCCTGCAGCCCGCAGCGGATGGATTTGGGTAGTCTTATCTTCATTTTTCACCCTCAAAACCCCCCTCTCTTCATTCATACACTCTAAAACTCTCCCCAAAACCTTAGGGAGCTTTTATCCTTCATCTTTTACTGTATGTTTACCATGGATTCTTGCTATTATGTTATGGGTTTTCATAAAATAGTCTGAATATACTCTTGGGGGCATTTCTAGTAGGAATTTGTGAGATTTGGTTTATCCTATTTTTTGTTTTGATTATCAAGTATGTTTTGTGCTTTCTTTTGTGATTAATGCATGATTTAGACTAGGATGATCAACTAGTTAATGATTGTGGACTGATTATTTTCTAGGTTTTTGGTAAAACCCGGAAGACTTTGACTTTTTGTTGATGTGATTATCGTGAGTCAATGTTAGGTTATAATTGGGTGTGACAAATAATAATGATTATTAATTGATGAAATTGCTTAGATTTAGGATGAATTTGAATAGGTTTAGTAGTTTAATGTAGTAGTTTAATGCAGTAGTAGTGTTTTCCAAAACCAAAACCCCCTACTTTGTTACCGCACACGTAGAGTGACATTCTTCGTGTGCTTTTAACTACGTTTAACACTCGATAAAACCCCCCTTTCCTCTTGGATGACCCCGACTTACCACTATCTACTTTCTAGTAGTTAGCCGCAATTAGGGATTATAAATACTATCTTTGAGAGGCACAACGATGGCCTCCCAAATTTTGGCTCTGTTGCCAGGGAAAATGCGTATTTTATTAAAATGTTAGTTTTTATTTGTGTGTTGTTGATGTTTGCTTTCTTTGGTGATTGTTACTTGGGATAAGGTTGTATTGCGTTGGTTCTTGGTTTATGGTCGATACTCGTACCAATACACCAGAACCCTTGCTCTATGATCCCAATCGTGTGGGTACACTCCGAAGAGCAAGGAGGCTAGCATATTTTGCTAACCAAGGTACCCAACCACTATTCCAAATAGTTATGCCAACTATGGCGGGTGTTAATATAACCATGAGGGAGCTCATGGATTCTAACCTAGTGAGTCAACCACTTTGCATCATTTTCCCCCCTCTTCTAGGAAATGTCACTTGTGAGCTGAAGTCTGCGATGATCCACTGTCTACCATCTTTTCACGGGATGAGTGGGGAGGATGTAAACAAGCACTTATCCGAGTTTCACCTCGTGAGCATGAATATGAAGCCAACAAAAGTTTCGAAGGATAATTTCAATCTAGGGGAATTTCCGTTCTCTTTGAAGGATGCAGCTAAAGATTGGCTATACTACCTTCATCCGGAAGTATAACATCGTGGATGGACATGAAACGGAAATTCTTGGAGAAATTCTTTCCGACATCCAAGTCGGCGGGTTTGTAGATAGAACTAAGAAACATTTCCCAAAATTTGGGTGAATCTTTATGTGAATATTGGAAGAGGTTCAAGTGGTTTCTAGACAGTTTTCTTGACCACCCGTACAAGGAGGGAGACCTTGTATACTATTCCTTCGATGGATTGTCCATTAAAGAAATGAGGATGGTCAATGTAAATTGTAATGGTTCGATTGCCAAGAAGAGCCCTAAAGACGTCATTACATTGTTTGAAGACATAGCAAATGGTAATAGACAATTTGGTATAAGGGTAAGGGAATGGGCAAGAGAGCAAGAATATTCAAATCCAGAAACTCCCAAGCTCGAGGAACAAGTTCAAGCTTTAGCTTTTATGATAAAGGGGCTAATGAAGGGGAGGATGCATCAAGTCAATGCTTGTGGATTTTGTTCATTGGATTACCCCACCTATGCATGCCCTCAACTTCAAGATGAAGGGCTTGAAGAAGTAAAGGCAATGGGATACCAAGGTGGTCAAGTCCAAGGTGGACAAGGTTTCCAAATAGGACAAGCTTATGAGAAAAGGTATGATCCATACTCTCAAACTTACAATCCTGGGTGGATAGACCATCCAATATTTTGGTGGAGATATGAGCAAGCCGGGAAATCAAATCCCCAAGGGGTTTTTTCAAGGTAGCCAAGGTGGGTTTCAACCAAATCATCAAGGGGCGCAAACCCATTACTAAGGAAATCAAGGGTATAACTGGGAACCACAAAAATACTACCTAAGGGATGAAGGCTTACCTAATCCCCAAGAAGGGATATCAAGGTTGGAGCACGAAGAGTTTATGAATTCCATAACCAAAATGGTCACAAATTTGGAAGACTGCATCTCCGCTAGATTCAATACTTGGAAACTCAAGTTAGCTAAATCGCGCCTTCCATGGACTGGTTGGAGGCTAGGGATTCCAAAAAAAAAATCCCTCACAACCGGAATTGAACCCGAGGTAAAATGTAAGCTCAATCACCTTGAGGAGTGGGAAACAAACCAAAGAGCTTGAGAAAATTGTGAAGAACGGGAAGGAAATGGAAGATGACCTTGTAGTTAAGGACAAAGAGGTTGAGGAGGTGTCCACTCAACCACCGAGAAAGCGAAAAATTGACAAAGTCCTTCTATCACCACCTTTTCTGGCAGCTTTGCGGGACAAGAATCGCAAGGATGAGAATTAAGCCCCTTTTGAGGTTTTCTGCAAATGTGAGGTAAACATATCCCTTTTTATGCTATTAATCAAGTGCCTAGGTTTTCTAAATTCCTTAAAGAGTTATGCACCCCTAAGAGAACTAAAGCATTGAAAAAATGTTGAAAAAATTACAATCGCTGAACAAGTGTTGGCTCTTTTTTAAAAGAAACTACCTCCTAAATGCAATCATCCTGGCATTTTCACTATCCCTTGTGTCATAGGTAGCCAATTTTTTTAAAAAAAGATAATGATAGACCTAGGAGCCTCTATTAATGTAATTCCTTACTCTTTATACAAGACTCTAAACTTAGGGACTTTGTATGAAACTAGCGTGATCATACAGCTAGCCGATCATTCCAAAGCTATTTTGAAGGGATTAGTACGAGATGTGTTGGTTAAAGTGAATAAACTAGTTTTTCCCACTAGTTTTTATGTTCTCGATAGTGCCCCCTATATTGTTAGGGAGACCATTTTTTGAAAATGGTGAGAACTAATATCGACGTGTATAGTATACACTGATAATAGATTTTGACGGAGAAAAAGTAGATTATGAGATCTACAATGATAAAGAGCTTCCAAAGGATAAAATGTCTTGCCATGGTGTCACTATAATTGAAAGTTTGTATGAGCCTCACAATGAGTTTGAACATTTCCACAAGATTAACTTAATTGAAGTTGATAATGGAATGAGTAAGGAATCTAAGCAAGTTTCTAGTATTTTAAACAAGGACAATGTTGTATGTGCGAATGTCTCTAGTACTAACTTGCACCGAGTGAAGAAGAGGTTAAAGATACATCATTTAAACCCTCTTCACTCCAAAGATTTTCCAAAACCACCCGGAAAGGGATGAGGTGCACAAGTCCACTTGGCTCCGAAGATGAGGTTTAAGGCGAGACAATGTTGGAGACCAATACATGCAGAGACAAGGATGGGTGGAATCATGGATGGTGATTCCGGAGACCCAAGGAATGTTTTGAATAAAGCTTGAAAAAGGGAGTACATTGTGTCAACGATGTTAAATAAACTTGGTTTTGATCATTCAGATAATCATTCGTAACATTTCGTCGATGTAATTGTGATGTCCTTTTTGTTAAGGATAATTATGTAGGAATGATTAATTTGTGAAGATTTGTTGTTTTCTTTGGAATTAATATTTGATTTTTCTTCTCTTTATTTTATTTCTCTTGGAACACTATTACGCTTGGATTACATGATTGTTTTGCAGGAATTATTTGGTATTGGAGAAAAAGGAGAGAAAAAAATGGGTGAGTAATTGGGGCTAGGAGAACTTTAACTCACAGACCGTATAGACATGCATGGTTCACCATGCTCACAAGTCCTCCTATTTCCGAATTACCAAATTCCTTCCCTACCATCACTAAATACCACCCAACCCTATTTACCCGCGACCCACTTGAAACACACAATTCGAAACCAAAGAGGTATCTCTATCCTCTAGTGCGATTTCAATGATTTATTCGATTTGTTGTGCATGATAGTGGTTGTTATTGGACTTTTATGATAGAGTTTGTAGGTATAGTATATTGTTGTTGTGGTATTTTGTCCATTAGATCTTATAGTTTTGCTACCAAGCCCGTTTTTGGTGTTCGTTACTCATCTTGATATTCTCTCATACTCTCTCCTTGACATGTGCTCTAAAATGTTTATTTGCATTAAATACAATGCAAGCTTTAAGTGTTGGGGAGGGGAATCAGATGATACTTATGACTTATAGTTAGTTTAGTTGTAGCAACTAGCTCTTTTGAGAGCATTTTTAATGAAAAAATTGATTGTAAGGAATCCCGCTAAGTCTAAAACCCGAGAGGCAACTTAGACAAGATTGGGGTGCCTGGATAGATTCAAAACCCAAAAGGGCGATCTATGCAAAAATAATAGGCCTAAATTGTGTGGAAAGAGGTGAGGTTGGGCTTGAAAAAAAGTGTGAAGTTAGGATGAAAACCAGAGAAGGCTCCTAGGAAAAATGAAAGAATATGAGAGAAAATGAAATATTCTATTCTTCTCTTATTTTGACTATTTGGTAGCTTCTTTGGTTGAGTAAACTAGTTTTACACTTGTATTTTGTACCTCACCTTTGATTGCAATGGGGTTAAGAGTCCCCTCTACAGTCCCCAAACTCCCACAGTGGGGGACTCTAGAGGGGACTCTTAATAAGAGTCCCCTCTGGAGGCTCTTAGCAAGAG
>JAULKJ010312767.1:0-10860 GCA_032355405.1 Rubia balearica | reverse complement strand
ATTGCAGTGCAAATAGATATGGGATGGATGAAGTATGATATAGGAATTGGCACGCCATTAATTATAGTGTGTTGCTTGTGTGGATTATGTGTGTGTTTTTTTTTGAAACGGAACTTATATTTCATTAAGAAGTAGAAAGGGTTACATATTTTGGAGTCGAGCTCTTGAAGAGTAGGAGATCAGGCACTTTGATTTTGGGAATTGTGCTAGTTTATGTACTACACTATTTGTCTGTCTCAAAATTCATTGAAATATTAGATCATGTAAGCTTGCCAACAAAGATTTGGTATTAGTACATAAGAGACCGTCAAATTTATCATCTCTTTCACTTTCGATGACCTTAATTAGGGTTTTTGCGTCACCTCTGGAAAAGATGTAGTTTCACAAATTTAGTTAGTGCATATCTTAACACCACTGCTTCAACTAATTTAGTTGTGAGGGTTTGGTCAATTGTGTTTGATTCTCCATTTTTCCATACGCTAACATTTTGTATGTCTGTGATAAACCAGCCAAAGCAAGTGAAATCTTTTGGTGTCGCTGCATCAAAGCATAATAACATTCTATATAGTTCCAAAGAATTGTGGACCGCGGTGGTAGTAGTCATTGGTTTGGTTGTCGCGTTTAGTTTTTTCCCGTCCCCCCCCAACCCACTTGATTTCCTCGAGTTGGTGTAGTGCAAAGTGAACACAATGAGAATAGAGTATTTCATGAGCTTCTTCATGCAGTAGCTTGTTCAGTGGAACCATAAGTGAATCATCAACATTGCTATAAGAGCCATCAGATCTTTGTTGAGGCTTATGAGCATGTCTGAAACCCACAGGATAATATTTTGTTGCTGAAAATGATAAACCTCGTCATCTACATCTGTTACAAACCAGAGTTGGTGGGCTAATGGGCAATGGAAAATATATGTTCTAATGTCATGTCTTTGCTAGTGCAAGACAAACAATGACTTTCCGCTGGTCTCCTCCTTTGATTGAGATTCCTTGTTGATGGAAGATGATCATTGCATAACTTCATATGAAAAGACTAATTTTATTTGAGACTGGTAGCTTCCATATCGATTTCCAATGAGGAGATGGTCCTTGACTGCTACTCGCGGCAAAACATGCATTGTTAATATACATTGAATTAATCTATAGTTTATAACCTGATTTGACAGAGTATATACCATCTATAGTTGGCATCCAGGTCCAACAATCTTCGTGGTTCCCATGAGGCCTTGGCATTACTAGAATGAAACTAGGTTCCTCTTTATTGAAAGTATTCTTTATGATATCTGAGTTCCATTGTGTTCCATTTTCAGTCATTAGTTGACTGGCTGTGGTATTTCCTGGATAATTATCTGGTAGATATATTGGTTTTGTTAGACCTAATCTCGGTGATCATATGTCATTTTTCACTCTTGTACTTTCACCATTCCAGATCCTTTTCTGGATGCCCTTAGCTAGTGAATCTATACAAGCCATTATAGATCTCCAAACATATGAGGGTCTACACCCTATAGTTGCATCTAAAAACGTTAATCCCTCATGGTACGTTGCCCTTAAAATTCTTGCTATTGTTGATGTCGTATTTTTTAAAAGACGCCATGCTTGCTTTCCTAGCATTTTCAGATTAAAATGTTTTAGGTCCTTAAAATCCAGGCCTCCCATTTCTTTTGGTGACTATCGTTAGCAAAGAGTACGTGTGATATCACTGGTGTTGATTTAGCTAATTTTAGTCCTGATATCCATTTCCTTCCCAAGCTATCGTGTAGAATTTGAGACAATACTTCTCCGCATATGATAAACAGGAACGGGGATAATGGATCACCTTGTCTGATCTTTAGATGGTGTGAGAGCTCCAAAAAAAATCGTTAAGCATAAACAAAAATTCGATTAACGAGATACATCATTCAATAAGGTTGATAAATTGTCCATTAAAACCCATTGACCTAAGAGTTTCAAAAGGAAAGGTCATTCTACACGATCAAATGCTTTGCTTATGTCCAGCTTTATCGACATATGCCCCTTTTTCCCAGTTGTTTTTCTTTTGATAAAACTGATAGGCTTCATGGCCAATAAAGATATTATCAGGTATGAACCATTTTGGCACAAAAGCACTCTGAACCTCCGAGATAACTTTTTCGGTAATTCCTCTCAGTCTATAAATATGATGCTAGATATTATTCTATATATCACATTGCATAAACTAATCGGTCTGAAGTGTGAAACCTCTGTCGGTTTCTTTGTTTTTTGGAATAAGGACCACTCTAGTCTAGCATTTTATTAGGTGTCATTTGTTTAAGTGCCCTTAAAACTTCCTGTGCTGAATACATCCTTGCAAGTGTGTTATTCATTTGATTTTTCACTGATGGTTGGATAAGGATGGTGTCTTGGAGTATAAGGTCTCTCTGAGGCTCCAATGACATAAAAAGCTCCTGAAAGTGAGTGAGAATTAATAACTTTATTTCTTTGTAATCAGTGTGTAATACTCCATTAGCATCTTTCAGTCTGTACGTGGCATTCCTCTTTTATCTTTTATTTGCAAATGAATGAAAATATTTGTGTTTTGGTCTCCTTTCTGAATCTAATGCTGCTTAGACCTTTGTTTCCATTTTTCATCCTCGATATCCAAGAAATATTCTAGGTTATTTTTTAAATCTGATATGCGGATTTGGGTATCTTGTGTTATCCTTCCAAATTTAATTCTTCAATTTGTTTGGATAATTGGTCAACTCTCCTTTGTCTACCCTCGAATTCTGTTTTGGCACATATGGATAAGTTTGAGGTGCACGAATGGATGATAGTCAATATATCCAATTCCAAGCTCTCCAAACTCTCTTTAATCATTTATTTACACTTTGGAGATTTCATCTAATAGTTCTCAAATCAAAATATTTTTGCCTATCTGAGTCAGTCATCGCCGACCCATTTGTTCTCATTTGGAGAAGAATTGGAGAATGATCTGATTGGTGGTTAAACATATGCTTGAGCTTAGATACTAGGTATAGGTTCTGCCAATCTTTAGTTGCAACTTCTCTGTCTAGTTTTGACACCATTTTTTCCCGACGAAACCCAAATAGACAAAATTACATTCATTTAAAGCATTTCTGAATACGGCGATTTTCCAGTGAGGCTTTTGAGAGACACTGTCCAATTCGTGTTGGTGTAAGATCTCATTAAAAATGCCTATACATATTCATGGCAAAGCAGAAACATTTGACATAGTAAGGAAGTTCTCCCATAATTGTTTTCGCTTTGCATTTTTTGGATCACCTTAAAGACCTGTACATCACCAAGTAAAATCACTAAAAGGATCATTTACTGTGAAATCAATAAAGTGGAAAGTGAATGACAAAACAGAAATTGAGATGCCTTTGTTCCATAATAGTGCTAAACCTCTTAAATTTCTATTGGAATCAACATAAATTCCATGAAAATTCAATTGGTCTTTAATTTTGGACATGTGAAAATTAGACCACTTAGTCTCAGAAAGGAAAATAAAAATTAGGACAAGTTTTCTTTACTATGGCATTCAACTATCTGACTGCTTGAGAATTTGACAACTCCTGGCAGTTCCAACTTTGGCAATTCATTTTCCTCAGTAGGACTGACTCTTGCTAATTCCCACCACTGGTCCATTGTGGTTTGACCACTGAGAAAGTCATTCCCGGTGGAAACATTTTTCCCACCTTCTGCATTTTTTCCTTTTTAAAACTCCACTTCTGGGTCAATTGGATCTGGATTTGGTTCAATTTTCCTCTTTGAAGCTTCATCCGAACACATGGAAACATGCACCTTTAAAGGAATGTCGTTTTTCGGCTGATTTGCAAGATCAATTTCAGCCCAGACACTATTGGAAAACACCCCCACAGGCACCGGTATGTTAGTGATACCGGTGCTACAAAACCAATATACCGGTGCCTATAATAAATTCAGTATCAATACACAAAAAACCGGTGACTATGAATAAATTCAGTACCGGTACAATGAATATTAGTGCCAGATATTGGTGCCTTTGAAGAATTATTTTTGAATTTAATATTTTTCAGCACCGATTTTGGATGAGCGACATATACCGGTGCTCATACCAGTGCCTATGACCAGAATAGTAATTTTGGCTGGTAAAATTTTAGTTGGAAAATAGCTAACACCGATATGTTGAGGAATGACATCAGAAATATTACCGGTGCTCATAAAAAAATTGAAAAATGGGTTTATGATATGAGTTACTTTTGAAAATTGGTTTATGATAGGAGTTACTCTAGAACATGCATGTACTACCGCTTTCCAATATATCACCACAAAATTAATATTTCTATATTAAATCAAGAATAACAAAAAAAGTGCATTTTGGGGAAATAAAAATGGGGTAACACAATTTTGGGCCACAGTGTAATTTTCCAAGAATTTATCAAATAAATCAATGTAATTATTGAAACCCTTCCGTTCACCCATACATGCCCAAATGCAGAGTTGTGATTGTATATTATTGAATTGCATTTTGGTTCCACCAATTTCGTGATTCGACGACTCCAATTTTCTTGGAAGAACCCAAGTGCCAAAGGTGAAAACTTTACTCGTAACTCCAAATTGAATTCCTCTCGAACATGAAGCTACCTTATACACCCACATTGTATTTTTAATCTGTAAAGGAATATTTATCAAAAACCAAGCACAAAAACATATCCATAATTCTTTCCGATTTCACTCTATAACTTCTAAATAATCAACCATAAGTTACTCTAGAACATGTACTTGCGCTTTTCAATATTTCACCCAAAAAATCATTTATTTATATTTCTATATTTAGGCAAGAATAACAAAATAATGTATTTTGGAGCAATGGGTAATGGGGTAACATAATTTTAGGCCAAAGTGTAAATTTTTAAAAATTTATATAAGTAATCAATGCTGACTTTCAAAATCCTTCTGTTCACCCACACATGCCCAAATTACAGAGTTGCGATCGTATGTTATTGAATTGTATTTTGGTTTCACCAATTTCTTGATTCGACGGATCCAACTTTCTTGGAGGGACCTAAGTGTGAAAAGTGAAAACTTTACTCGTAACTCCAAATTGAAATCCGCCCAAACGTGATGTTACCCTATACACTCCCATTGTATTTTCCTTGTCTGTAAGGGAATATTTATCAAAAAATGAGCACAAGAACATATCCATATTCCTTTTCGGTTTCACTTTATAACTTCCAAGTAATCAACCATAAGTTACTCAAGAACATGTACTAGCGTTTTTCAATATTTCACCAAAAAATATTTATTTTATATTTCCATATTTAGGAAAGAATAACAAAAATCATGTAAATTGGAGAAATGGAAATGGGGTAACACAATTTTGGACTACGGTGTAATTTTCAAAAATTATGTTACAAGCTCTTCGTTCACCCATTGTAGCCCAATTTTTAATAACGTAATTGTCTCTTATTTAGTTGCGTTTTGGTTTCTCCAATTTTGTGATTTGCCTCCTCCAATTTTATTCTCATGGGTATAATTGTAAAAAATAAAAATTAACTTAGAGGGTAAAATATACTAGCACCAGCATTGTTTTTCAGTCATACCGGTGCTACTGTGTAGCGGGAAAATGAAAATTTTGAATTTTGTACAATTTGTTTGAGGGATTTTTTTAGCACTGGTAGCACCATCATAGGCACCGGTCAGACTACCGGTGCTAGGTACTTAGAATATTTTTATTCTCTTTGCTCCCGGGAAGAAAAAAATTAAAACACCCATTTAAAGCAGTGTCACGTAGCTGCATTTGAAGTACCCAACATCGGTATGATCACCATGGGCACCGATTTTCATACCGGCAATACGGTATTAAAAAAAGAAGAAAAACCCCAACTTGACCCAAGTTAGAGCACCGAAACCCTAATCATATAAAATTCTCCTCTCCTAATAACCCTCACTTCACCACCTCTCCCTGCCTCTACCTCCTCTCCATCCTCTCTCTCCTCCTCCACCACCTCTCCCTTCTCCTCCACCACCTCTCCCTCTCCACTGCTCTGGATCCACCGCCGCCACCACCCCCATCCGCCGCCACACCCCCCTCCGGCACTCCAGCCATTCCACCTATCGCTCCCCTCTTCCGTCGCTCGCTCCCGCCGCTGGAAAAGGAGAAGCTCCACCGTTTAAGGTTTTCCACTGCTCGCCTACGGTAGGGTTTCTCGCCACTGCAACCACCACTAGGGTTTCCCCCCGTTGTTTCCTCGACTCATTATCCCACCGCCTAAGATCTTCTGCCGGTCACTATTGCTAGGATTTCTGTCGCAGCCACCTCGCTAGGGTTTCTAGCCGCCATTGCCGAGACTCCGTCGTCGGCCTGCTATGGTTACTTTTTTCTATATTGTTTCAGATCGAATTTCATGTCTCTAGGATTATGTAATGTTATTTTTAGATATATGTAATGAACTTCTATTTTTTGTGTTTTGTTCGACCTATTCGTCTTTGTGAATTTTTGGGTTTCATTCCGGCCGGTGAGTTTATAATCACTGGCTAGATTTGTTTTATTGATCACCTATGTACTAGCATCGATATTTCACCATAGGCACCGGTATTTCGACCATTTTCATACCAATGCCTAAATGATCTAGTGCAAGAATGTAGTTACATAGGCATCGGTGAGTGGTATCGGTGCTAGAATATACCACTCACCGATGCCTATGTAACTACATTCTTGCACTGGATCATTTAGGCACCGGTATGAAAATGCTCAAAATACCGGTGCCTATATGGTGAAATACTAGTGCCTATGGTTGTGTTTTCCGGTAGTGAGAGACTTCAATATTAGCAATAAAAATTTCAGCCTTATTAAAAGAATCTGGGCCGATTGGCCCAATGACTTGGCCTGATGGGATGGATTCTGCTAGAGGTTCTTCCAAATTTCTCTGCAAATTCCTTTCATGTATTATTTTCATCGACTGTTGTAGCGATGAATTTTCACCAGATCCCTGTTATTACCGAAATCATACTTTTTCTTCATCTCAGAACCTGGAGGAGGGTCTCTATGCCATAGCCCATATGGCCTGAATACTGGAGACGATGGACTGCTACCCACTGGGATGAAGTCGGCGTTTACACGACCAGTTCTCCATCTTGGCCAAATTTAGCTGGCGAAGCTTGGACGTTAGCGATGGGAGCCGCCCGGAACTAGAATGAAGGCAGATCACTGAGTGAGAAAGTCGGACTCAGCTCGAGCAATTTTTTCCAATCTTCACCAGCGGCTGAACGGGATGACGAGCCATCTGAAAGTTTGCCAAAATTTAATTGCCTTGCTCTGGAAAGACCAGGACCATTAATTGTAATGAAGGTGTTGAATTGGTTGTGGAGACAAAGACATTTTGGGCATCAAACGTGGACTTTTAATCTCCGTGATTTCCGCTGAAATTGCAGCCCTCAAACTAGGTGAACTTCCTTTCCTATTGGTTTTTGACCGCGTGATTGTTGGAACAATTTTCGACAATAATTTGGCCCTGGTGTCGGCTGCGATTTTGCCTGTAATTGTAGCCGTTTCTGAGAATTTTCCACGCCTAGTACTAGAGATGATCATGGGTTTAGGACCCGATCAAGATCTACAGGGTGCAGATCCATTGAATCGGGTATGTGTTCAAAAAAATTTGACTCATCGGGTTCGGGTTCAGATCCAGGTATGGATCTAAATTTTTAAATACGGATTTGGATCCCGGTCTAAAATACTAAGATCCAGACCCAACTCATAGACCCATATAACCCTAACTATATACATAATTTTACCATAATTTTTAAGTTACTTTCATATTCTTTTTGTGTTTTTATTTCAAATTCAACAAATAATGTGTATTGTATATTTTTTCTTGAAAAAATAATTCTAATATATATTGAACTTCAGTTATTTTCATTTAAAATAATATATATTTTATTTAGTGAAACAAAAAAATTAATATATTAGACCCATTTTGTACCTATTTTGGACCTAAGACCCGTTTAGACCCATCGGATTTGGGTACGAGTCTAAAATTTTTAGACCCTAAGAGTCTGAGTCGGGTCTGGATCTAACTAAATTTTCTTAGAATTAGGTCTGGGTCATACTAGACCCAACCCAGACCGAACCATGATCATCCCTACCTAGTACAGACGCCTCATCACCACAGTTATTCGCTGGAAAAATATTCCCCGATGCTTGTGCGACTTTGGCCTCTCCCGTTGTGCTTACTTCATGTCCATTAGTCTCCAGTTTATTTTGGCTTTGAATTGTTAGCGGCATAGATAAAGCTTAAGCAAAGTCATTTTCACTTCCCTGAACTTTTTCAAGTTGGATTCTGGCCATTTCTCTTTGCTATTGCAGGGTACGATTTCTCATGACTCCCCGCCCTGGTTGTGGTGTTGGTGTATTTTTTTCAAAATGGAGCCATTTCCCCAACCCATTGGCATCGGTTTTTCTCTACATGGAGCATATTTTGAGGGACACTCTATCTTCGTGTAATCCATATGCCACATAAGTCACAAAAATGAAGTGATCTTTCAAATTTCAAGTAGAATCTATAGCGATTGCCGAAATTATCATCTATGAAGTCGTGAGTTCTTAGGATAAGCTTCTTCACCGATAGGTTGATTCTTATTTTCAAGTTCGTCCCCCATACACGTGTCTATCTTATTCAGAGACGCTTTTATGAATCCACCGAGTTCGTTTTCAATAATGGAGGTTGTGTCCATATTTGCTAGAGCTAGAGACACATCATACACATGAACCCAATTAGGACAAGACGTAAAAGGTACCTTATATATTGGGGTTTTTCCATCTGTTTCCTTGAGAACAACCAGGAAATACTCAAAGAACCACAGAGAATTGTCTAGAACTTTCTTTCTGTCGTCCTCCGAAATAGAACTCGAATAGGGCCAAATTCCTCCCCATGTTAAATCCTTCTACCCCGCTTTTGCATCTCCAAGCATGATTCATTGAAGAGGTTATCGATTCAACCCTTTTACTTTTGTGCGTGAGAGCCTTCGCTACCAAAAGAATATTCTCCCTTGTATTCAAACTAATTTGCTTGTTTCTGCTTGCAAGCTTATCACTTTCTGAGATCTTCGGGCTTTCATACTTACATACCAATTCTTCAGCCACATTCATGGTTGCAAGTTTGTCTAAATGAAGGAGAAAGTGATTGGGAGATTCGTATTCTTGTGAATGAAATGGAAAAAGCTGGGATGTGGTGTAGATGACTATACAAACTGACCGACATATGTAGATGAAATTGAGTGCCATCCTCAATCAAAGTTATGAATTGATTCTCATCAATTAGATTTATTTCGTCCATAAAAAAAGTGTGTTCAACATTTCAAATTTGAATTAGCTTCTACATTGAAGCTTGTTAGTTGCAGAAGATGTTCCAAGTCTTCAAGAACTAGGAAGGAGTCCTAGAGAGTTGTGTGGATTGTGTTGGATAGATTAAATTGTATAGTTTTGGTTTATTTCTTTGCAATGCATGTTGAAATGGAGTTCTGACAGTCAAACATTGTTTCCACGCGTTAAATTTGCAAAACAACTCATCAAAAATGGTCGGATAAGACAGGATGATACTTCTCTTCAGCTAAGTTTGACACATTTTTTAGTCAATTTTCTCAAGTCACGTTTGACCATAAATTTCATATAATATATAATTTATAATATTATTATGTGAGGTATCGTTGGATTCTTCATAGCATGCATTTTCTAAATATTAAAATTTTACATTATATTAACATATGTAGCAAAATTTATTAATGGTCAACCTTGAAATAATGGAGTAAAAAGTGTGTCAAACACTAATGAACGGAGAGAGTAGAACCACTAAGTAAACTTTCTCCTGCTTGTCACACTAGAAAAAAATCTCCTCTTTAATCTTCTTTTCCCCATCTTCCCATCATGGGAAGATGAGGAACGGTAATCATTAATAAATTTATTATTTTTGCTATTAAATAAGTATGGATTTGTATCTATAGATTAGAATTATTCTTCTACCCGATAGATTAGATTGTTGTGTTCATGATGATTACTCGATTTAGTTGTTTGTGTCAATCTTTTGTCCTCGATCTGGTGGTACAGATCGTGTTTTTGTTATTTTTTGTGATATTGTATTATGATATTCATTAAATCGGATGCATCCGATCTGTATTTTCAAGTTGTTTACAACTTGAACAACATATATTGCAGTTCTTGAAAATCTATGTTTGGCAAAGTGATTGATGTTGATACGCTCTTCTCTGCCAAGTGATCATGATTTTTGTGGGAAGCGAGTTAATATCCTGATGACGATATTACAAATTTATTGGATCTCCAATCTATAATAGTACAGACGATCAGTCTGGTTGACATATAATTTAGATATGCTTGTAATATATTACTTATTGTTTGAGACTAGTTGAGTTGGATGTTAATTTCACTTATCGTAATTATTGTTGGGTGTTTTCCCAACACCTATAAATGATTATTTTCAACAAAAAAAATTGGTCGGATAAGTATTACTGGAAAAGATCCCAAAGGCACCGGTACTTTAGCATTAATTGACAAAAACTAGTGCTAAATATTTAACTAGAACTTGAAAATAAATATCTTTTAAAAGAGAAAGTTTCAGGAAAGGTGGTTTATCTATAATCTTATGGATACTAACTTTTAACCTTAAAATTTGTAATTTTAAAAAATTAAATATTATATTTTATAACTTAAAACAAGTAATAATGTGTATTTAAATGTAAAAATATAAAAAAACTATACTATAAAAGTATATTTCAAAATTTAGTACTCCCCCATCCTAGGCTAAGAAGCACACTTTCCATTTTGACCCATCACACCTTAACCTGCTCACTTTTTGAATTTAGAAATACTTAAAGAAATATTGGTCGC
>JAULKJ010312766.1:0-19641 GCA_032355405.1 Rubia balearica | reverse complement strand
AGGACTCCTGCCCCACTTCCCCCAGAATGAGATGATCCATCTACATACAGCTGCCATGTTCATTCTTCAATATTGCCCACACGTTTATGGAGTTGCATTCCAAACTATTAAACCACACATTTGCTTCCGCTGATAAAGTGAATGGAAAAGTATCGAGTCTAAAATATTCCTCCATGAAACTTGCATGTTTCTTTTGAATCTTGCAAATCTCGACAAGACATTCAACAACGTCAGTTTAATCTCAAGTTTGCACCGAAATCCGGTAACTCTATAGATGATGGGTAATCATCAATATCCTGGTTGGACAACACCCTCATTCAACACCCTCATTATCCTTTTTCTAATCGGACCAGCTTCTTCCATAACTGTAATTTTTTTTTCGAAATCTTCTATAAAATTTGAATCAAAGAGATCTCCCGTTTGGCCGACTATTAGGGTGGCCTGAAGCATTTCCTTGGCCTGTTTCCGCAACCTCCTTGTTGTCTTCTCAATTTCTTGATCGCACAACAATTCGGATTGAGATGACCTGGATATATACCAAGAAAAATAATCAATAAAAATAAGAAAAATAATTAACAACATCTCTTCGGCAGCGGGGCCAATTTGATTGATGGTTTTCTACCAAATAAACATTCTAACTTATCATATTTAAATTCAAGTATACAGTAAGCAAGGTCTATCCCACAGATTCTTACAAATTCTTACATCTAAAGATTCAATTGTTGATTAGCTACCACGCCTTAATTTGATGAAAATATCATCTATTAACTAAGAGAACAAATAAACTAAACTCAAAATGCAAATAAACACAAATATCAATATGAGAATGAATTCCGACATGTAAATCCACATTAAATTTTTTTGATCACAAGCACAAAAATAATTCATTTTGCATGAAGATAATCAACTACAAAACACAGTCCAATTTCTTCTTACTATATCGATAGCCATCAAGAATCAACTCTAAACTGAATACTTCTCTAATTAAGATATAATCTAACAAGAATAAGTTATAAATTTGATTTACTATCTTAAAGACATTAAGAACCAAAAACACCCAATTTAGATAATTCATAATAAGATTTGCTGCCACAAATTACCTACCCATTCTTCCTACTACTACTGTTAGTTTGACCACTAATTAAATCTATCTACTAGATAAAGATTAATAGCGGAATTTAATTTGCAGTATTCCAAATAACTCAAGGTTGATTAGATCTCAAGGAATTCATAAATAAGATATGCACAGAGAACAATTAGAAACCCATGAAAATCAATTATCAAGCATTCATGAAACTCATGAATTCCGACAACAAGAATCCTCCCATCAAGCACCAAATCACAACCGTCTCCCATAAATCTCTACCATATTATGTCAATCTCTCTTTCTTTCTTTCTTTTCTTTTATTTTTTATTCATTTGTTTCGATCTTTCATTTTTTTCTAACTAAATACACTTCTTTCGGATCAAGCTCAATTTAATTTTTCCCACCAATTTCTTCGTAAGACCATACTTTCCATCCATGCATATCATAGCATTAGAATCAAAGTACGATGCATAACCCACCATCTTCATACATAGAATTGCATACACATGGGTTTAAAATGAAATAAAATTGCTTAAAAGGCTTTGACTAAAATATATCTAGAGCTCAAATTTTAAGAAGGGTCACAGCTCAAATTGGTTAACTAGGGGTCATAATGTAGGTAGAAAATGTTTACGAAGGCCAAAAAGGGGTAAAACCTAGTTCCTCCTTCATCCTTGCTCGGAATTATTTTAAATATAATCCACATAACATGCTACGACTCGCACACTGAACAAATAGGGAGGGAGGGGGAGAAGAATGCTCAACTGTATATCAAAATCTCACTTTACTTGGTCAATATGAAAGTTTGCCCTTTTTCGTCATCCAAAGAATCATTTAAAACATTTATTTATGTATACATTCTTGAATTCACCATCTTACCACAGACCCATGTTCCACAGTAAAATCAACTCAATCCAATTCATAAGAACATTTTATTCTCCAAAACAAAATCATTTTTCTTTGATTTTTAAAATATTTTAAAATTTTTCAGAAATTTCATCATCTAGGAAAATTCATAATAAACATTAATACAATCACCCTCCCCACACTTTAACTCTTATTTGTCCTCAAACAAAAATAAAGTGCAAAAAGAATAACCAGTATCGATGAAGATTATTCAAATGAATCAAAACATGCAAGCACACCATAATATAATAAAGCATATAAACTGGGTTAAGAAGGAACCGAGTATTTAAAAGCAGTAAAAATATTCAATTTCAACAATGTGGGACATATCGCAACCCCCCTGTTCGGTCGAATGGGACACCCAACTGTACTTTATCTCTCTTAATTCACGCATCACATGCATTCAGACTTACAAAAACCAAAGAAATATAAAAAGATATTTTTCCAATTTTTTTTCTGGTTTTTTCCATTTTATGTTTTTTTCTTGTTTTAAAAGTTTTTGACGAAATAAATATGTGGGAAAAAAACATTGGCTTGCCTCCCAATAAGTGCTCCATCTTAATGGTCACGATTTTGACCACAGTTTCCGCTCAGACATATGTGGGCATTGTGAGGCAGATTTCGGCTACGTCTGTCTCCTCAAATGGATTCTTCCACTTCGACCTTAACATTGTGTGATTATAACTCATCTTGGGTTGGAATGAATGTACTTCCTTCCCATCTCTAAATTTCTTCCTCCTAAGGTGTCGAAGGTGTCTCTCTTCTTCATAATTACTCAAATTGTTGTCAATGATCACCAAATGTGTTCACCCTCATCAAAATAGACATATTTCAGGTGTAAGGGAAGGGAATCAAGTTCCAACTTCGAAGTAGAAATATTTACCCTAAAAGGAACATGATATTTTATTTTGGTTTTACAGGACTTTTTACCTCGATTTTTAGTCCCAAAAAACTGAGGTATATATTGGCTTGGTAAAAGGTACACATTTTACCTCAGTTTCAGACCAACGTTGGTTGGTATTGTGACAAAATTCGGTCATAGCAAGAAGGGAGACAATGGGAGACCGTTGCTCCAACTTTGTTCAGGGCGATGTCGGTTTGAATGAGAGTGACATCGTTGAAGCTTGTAACCGACATCACGTGCTGGGGCCAATCATGGGTTAATGTTTATGTGGAACTATGACCAATATGACATTTTTTGGAAGGCCAATGTCGCACACAATGTACCGTCGCTAGTTCGTGCAATGTCGGTAAGGTGTCATTGCTATACCGGTGTGTGTAATGTCACTTGTTGATTTGAGAGACGTCGATTGTTGTAAAATAATATAATATTTTGCATTTGATGACACAAACAATCCTTCATCACTAGCTGTTACATGTTATTTAACATTCGATAACTCATGAAATGATAAAACGCCATACAACAGTCAATTGTTGTTTAATTAATGCAGAATGGAATCACATTGATTAAACTCACAAAACTATCACATATATTACAAACATATGCTACAAACTATCACATGTATTACATAATGGAATCACATGATTAAACCCACAAAGCTATCACATATATTACAAATATATGTTACAAACTATTAAAATACATAAGGTTGATATGAAACTGAAATATTTTTGGTGTAGAACCTCCATTGTCTACGTTGTACGATATTAAAACTGTCAGGGTAACTAGTGAAATGACAAGGCCACCCATCTACATTATGAAAATCTATCAGTACCTCTCTTTGTTCTATCAAAACCAATCAACAAAAAATAAAATTTATGTTAGAAATGGGCAATCCCCAAATGAAATACAAGTAATATAGTCATACATAGATGAAATTAATCTCAACTGGAAAAATGTAACTCATCTGATTTAGTACGATGTCACATACATGAGAGATTAATGTCGCACCGGCCGACGTAGAGATCGATGTCGGACATTCATAGTATTTTAAGAATTTTCTAGACATGTGTGACATCGATCGTTTTTCAGTAACATATGGCATGGGCCGATTGACTAAGAACAACTTCGCACATTCAATGTGTGTTCTTTCGAAGATGTAATTATTATCCACAATCAGCCCTAATCTAAGATTTTTTTTTCTCACTACTTACAAATATGGCATTATTAAGACAACACAAACCCTATACACTATATAACATGTAACACAATCATTATACTTCATGAATATATTCAATATTTGTACCATGACAAAAATAACATGTACAAAATCACTAATAAAACTGCAAAATGAACATGGAATGGATGGAAAACTACCTCAATTAATTTGTACCCGGAGATGCTCCAGCCTCTAATACTTGTTAATGCTTGAAAATAGTAATTCGATTGAGCACTTGAATTGTTGTAATGGTGTGAATGGGGAGAATCTTATGAGTTGGGTTTGGAGGATGTGTGTTTGGAAATGTGAAATGGGTATAGTTAGTGATTCAATTTCATATGAAATTAGGTTGGGGGGAATTTTAGTCCAAATTTTTAGCTCAAATTTTTGGTTCCCGTTAGAATTTTCAGGGTAATCAACGTTGGTTCCAAATCGGTTACGGTTTTGTTCCTAGCGAGGTTCTTGTGTCGTCACATACATGGGCCATTGTGCAATTTCAAAAAAGTGTCGTCACATACATGGGCCACAGTGCAATTTCTAAAAAGTGTCGTCAAATACTCCCTGTGCAAGTTTGTGCCCTCGCAGTCACCCATTAATGCTCAAATCAGAATAACATGGTCATGACAATGTGAATTACTTAAGGGTATCTCCAATTTTTCATTTCGACCTCTCCACTTTCTTGGAGGGAGCTAAGTGCAAAAAGTTAAAAGTTCACCGGTTGCGCAAATATCAATTCTGATAATCCCGGAAGTGACCTTTGCCATCCCCAGTCGAACTTATAATCACGAGATTGATAAATAAACTGGATTGATCCAATAGAGATTTCACAAGTTCTTCCGATTAACCCCCGTATGCTTATAAGTAATCATCTTAAATTTACTCTAGATCATTTACTAGCACTTTTAAAAAATTAATGGACGGAATTTTATCAAATTTGTATTTCATAATAACTAAAAATATGTTCGTGTGACTCAATGTGATGAAAATTATCGTTCTCATAACGCTCATCGTAAGGGTATTAATGTAGTACTAATAAAAATGAGGGACAAGTACCCCTTTTCGCGTTCTTCTTAGACACTAGGCATAATCTCCATATCAAACATTTGTTCTTTTTTTGGAAGCAGAGTTCTGAAGCGTAGGGAACATTTAAGGATGTTTGGACCATAGTGTAATTTTGAAAAGTTTTGTCAAATATTCCTTGTGAAGATTCCGGGCCCTTCTACTGACCCGTTCATGCCTAAATTAGAACAACATGGTCGTGACAATGTGAATTACACAAATGTATCACCAATTTTTCATTCTGACTTCTCCCATTTTATTAGAGGGACCTAAGTGCAAAAAGTTGACTGGTTGCGCCAAAATTGATTTCAATCAATCTGGGCGTTAATAAAGTTCATGGTCATTTTAAAATTTCAATTAGTAGTTTCTAATATGCTATTAATGTGATGAAAGTCAATTATATTCATTTTGGTCAAATGCGGGCTAATTAGATATGCTAGCGGGCTGAAATTGTTAGGTCTACAATAAGGTAAGCTGACGTTGGTTTGGTTAGTTTTTTGACTGAGCCGATGTGCATGAGAAGTTGCACACATCAAGGAAGAATTCACAAGGGTTCGTAACGATTATATATATTGAGCCCACCTCAGAATTCAGTTCAAACACTTAATTTCAACTTTCCTCGAATTAAATAGTCCTCCACCCTTTCTTCTCAAAGTTGTGGTTTTTCAATTCATCCAAATCCTTCATTTTTGTTTTTTCCCTTGAATGTTATATCTATGGTATGTAATGTGTTGGTTGGTATCTAGTTCTTATGGATTAGTTATAGTATGAAATTTCCTTATATGTATGTTTTTGACGATTTTGTGTCATTTTGTGTTTTCTGAGCATCATTTTTTTTGCGTTACTTCAATTTTTACTGTAGCTACAAAGGTTAAACGCGATGTTGGTGGCCTATCAGCTCACCTTCATTTTCTGTGATCATTGACATCGCTCTTTTACAAATATGCTATTTTCAAGAATGAGACGTCGACCCGTCTTGGTTTGGCTATCGGCTTAACCGATATGTTAGAGACCTTGTTAGCATGTGTTTAAGCTTACTTGAAGCTAATAAATATGAACCTGGTTGTCGGTCGCTCACCATGTTTGGTTTATACTATTGATGAGTGACGTCGCTCATGCATGTTGGCCATGCCACTATTTTGGATTGACATGTACTTGCGATGCATAGCCGACTTAACCAATTGTAGGCAGATATCGGACATCTATGACTTAAAAAAATATATTTTTGATTGACGTTGTGTGCCACTTTGGTCACATCCTGTCGTTATAACCGACGAAGTCTGTGAACCAATTTTTATCGATATTTGATTCGAGTGATATGAATTTCAAGAATCATGACTAACAATGAAGGCTCCACAAGTCATTCCCCAGTACATGTAATCAAATTTTTGTTAAGTTTGCTACATTCAATTTATTTGGTTAATATATTATTATTTAATTAGTCATAATATCTTTGACCAATGTAGATGACCCACCCCCTCCTGAGCATCATTAATTAATGAACCACGGGGGATTCACTATTACCCGAGAGGAGGACTGTTAGAGATCAAAGATATAGATTTATATGTTGCTCCTGTATCCACTACTACACTACCTAGAATGGTAGATAGTGGAAAGTACCAGGGTCATCCACAAAGATGTTAGGAATCTAAAAATCAACTAAAACACAACCGTGGTGGGTCGTCAATCTGATCACGTGTTAGGAATAAACAGTATTGTGAAAATAGTCATTGTGGGGAGCTTGTACTAACAGCTACTAGCATACAATTGATCACGAGAATTAACAATATAAAATAACACTCAGGGAATATTTACATAACATGGTTAATGTCATTTTGATCATCGATTTCATCAAATACAAGAACTAGACCCTATTCTAGTGTTTGTCTCACGTGGTGCGGACAATGGTTAAAACTTTCCTCTATCTATCACGTAAAGGTACGCAAATAAATTTTTCCATAAACCTCACCTCCGCTACTAGGAGAGTGCAAAAATGGCAATGCATCATTGTGCATGTCTAATTTTTCCCCGTGCGATTAAGTCCCAGACAGAACACCACAAACGAACTACCCCTCAGCCTACAAAGGCAAAAGAAGTAGGCATCTTATCGATGGCTCTAGGATCAACAAAATAATCCTAGTTTGCTACCTAATATATCCCTACCCGCAACCCTTCAGACCTCTTTGGTCGCTTACTAGAGCATGGTAGATCGTGACGATTAGCAAAGCTAAATTTTGTGCACACGCCCAGTTCCAGACTATTTTCACCCCAAACACATCTAGGTTTCCTTTCAGGGGGGTAACAATAGTGCAACAACATGAAAGTAGACTTATTTGTATGCCAAAAAAGTGTGACAATCATGCAATTCCTAAGAATATTAAGAACAATCCAACATAATAATCACAAAACATATAGAAATAGATAGATATATAAATCTCACAAAATGAACATTAACACATGAATACAAATACTGTCCCCAAGTTAGATCCCTATGCATTGAACCCAAGTATTTCATTAGATTCAACATTTTTTCTGGCAAAAAGAAAAATAAAAAGATGAAAAGAAAAGAACCTAGAGAGAAGGAAGAGTATTTTCTCTCTCTAGCCTACTCTAAAGATCTAAAACTGAGCACAAATTTAAACCCTAGTGGACATAGGTCCATATATATATAGTAGTAGCGAATTGGGCCTAAAAATAGGCCCTAAAATGGCCAAAAACTCTACCTGCCGCAACCGGCGCGGGATGTGGCGTGTGGCACAACTTGTACTGGCCGCGTGGGTTTCGTGCTGGAGCAATACGCGACCTTTGCATGGGTTCTATCCTTGTGCCAGTGTGGGCTACCAACCTTGGCACGACTATTCCCCTCCTGTCGGAAAGGTTCGTGACAGTCGATGGCCCGTACTCTTATTTTGTTCTTTCTGATCCGTGTCCCACGTTGTTTGGCGCACCCCATCGGTTGGAACTTCATTTTTCTCAGTATCTCAGTGCATCCCACATCATTCTTCATACCCTGTAGGATGGTCTTGGTATTTTTTAACTTGAAATAGCCCGGGCCGTGTAAAATGGAACATCCCACTCCCATACTTAGCCATTTTTTGGAGTGAAGATTTGACTTGGAGTGCACGCCCAGCTGGAACGGGAACATTCCGTGCTGGAAATTGGCATGACCTATGTTGGTTAGAATAGGCCATGCCGAGGCTTTCTAACATGGGCCGTGTTGCTTGGTACAGGCTGTGCTAGGCTTGGACTCGCGTTGGCCTTGTGCAGTTCGTGCTGGCTGTGGCTGGTTCGGTTGACTGAATTATTTTCTCTGTTACGGGTGAACCGTTGGTCTGATTTGGGTGTTATTTTAGTCAATTTTATAGCACCCAAGATGTTAAATCCAATGGTGACACCCTCAAGGGATGATTCATCTCATATTTACCTAGAACTTTGTGCAACCTCGAACAATGATCTCTTTGTTTCTCCCTTGGCCTTCTTGAACTTCAAATCCACCTTTCTCGGTCCCAATTCCATCTACAATCATGCTTTAGAGTCTGTGGCCTTCAATCTACTACCATCCTTGTGAATGGCCTTTGATATCTTCTATTATTCTTCTGAATGCCTTTCAAATATCTACTACCACCCTCGCGGATGGCCTTATACAAAAGATAATGAAAACGTACTCTCGAGCAACCTACTAATGAGATCAAAGATAACCAGGAATACAAACTGTCCATTAGATTCAATTAAATCTACAAAACTAGGCACTTTGGCTGGAAAACCAATAATGATCGTATAAACCCTTTGTCGTGCAAACCTAAATAAAACTAGAAATCAACCAAACAAAAGATTATAATAAAAAAATTTAATGCATCGGCTAATGCATGCATGATGGTGCACATCAATCCCCCACACTTAAATATTTACTCATCCTCGAGCAAACAAAAATGAGGAAAGATCTAAGTGAAATGTAGCATGCAAAGAGAAGTTAGCCAATACATTCAACTTATTCTCAAGGTACACTAGTTCCTCATAATAAGTAAGAATATCACAACTCTCACACTCCCCGAAGTTTCCAAAGTAACCTAACCATCCCAAAATATTGTGAAGAAGAAGGTAACGACAAAAGATAAGTGTTGAACTAGCTTATTCCCCCAAATATTCCGCTAAAAGCAACCCAAGAGTTTTTTTCCGAAAAAACCACCAAGGATAATCCTGCACCATTTCAAGTCACAAATTCCAAAACCAGCCCATGGAGTGTGAAAAATGACGCAGGGTGCACTAAGATACTAAACAAAAGGAGGTTGATGTGCACCATTATGCATACGTTAGCCGATGCATTTAACACATTTATTATCATCTTTTAATTGGTTGATTGCTAGTTTTAGTTGGGTTTGCACAACAAGGATTTAGACGACCACTTTTGATTTTCTTGTCTAAATCTCACATTTTGTAGACTTAATTAGAACTAATGGACACTTTGTATTCACGGGTGCCTATATCTTCCTCTTTGTTCTCATTAGTAGGTTTCTCGTGAGTTCTTTTTAATTTTCTTTTGGTGAACGGTCATCCACGAGGGTGGTAGTAGATATTTGAGGCCATTCGCAAGGATGGTAAAAGATATCGAAGGCCATTTTCAAGGATGGTAGTATATTGAAGGCCAAAAACTCCAAATCGTGATGGTAGAAAAAATTGGGACCAAGAAATGCAGATTAAAAGTTCAAGAAGGTAAAAGTAGAGATGGATGGATCGTTGTTCAAGGATGCACGTAGTTCAAGGAAAAATACGAGAAAAATTGGCACTTTAGGGTTTCAGCAGTAGATTTATCTTCTTGAACTCTATAAAATCGACTACAAGAACTCCCAAATTGGACCAACGGTTCACACGTAGTGGTTCAAAGAAGTTAGCCAAGCTAACCAGCACGGCCGGCGCAGACTGCACAAGCTCGACCCGGACCAAAAGCTAGTATGGTCTGCACCAACCGGCATGGCCCTTATAAAGGGGCCTTGGCACGGCCCGTATCACTTACACGGGCCGTGGCAAAATCTAGCATGAGGGTCCCCAATTTTCACTCCAAAATTGGCTAAGTGTGGGGCAGGATGTTCCGTTTTACACATCCGCACCATTTCAAGTCACAAAGGCCAAGACCAGACCATGGGGTGGGAATAATTATGTGGGGTACTCTGACGTACCTAGAAAAACAAGGTTCTAATAGATGGGGCACGCAAAACGATGCATAACACTGATCAGAATAGAGCAAAATAAAGACCTAGCCGGCGGTACGACCTGTATGACACAGGGCGTACCCACCCCAAGCGGCATGACCCGTGCCCCACACCATCACGTCCGGCACAGGGCATGCCATGATTGGCACTTCACGCTGGCAAGATCCCTGGCGGCTGCTAGGGTTTTGGGTCACTTTTTGGCCTATTTTTAGGCCCAATTCCCTACTACAATATATATAAACCTTTGTTTCTCTTGTTTCTTTTCTCTTCATCATTTTATCTGTCTTTTGCCCAAAAGTTTTGAATCCAATGAAATACTTGGTTCCAACGCTTAAGGAGTAGGGATCTAGCTTGGGGATTATGTGTGTATTCATGTGTTGATGTTTATTTTGTGAGATTTCTAGATCTACTTATTTCGATGTGTTTTGTGATTATTATGTTTTCTTGTTCTTAATATTCTTATGAATTCATGATTGTCAAACTTTGTTGGAACACAACCGAGTCTATTTCATGTTGTTGCAGTATTACTACTCTCCGGTTAAGGAAACCTAGATGCTCTTAGGGTGATGATAGTCTATTTTCATGTTGTTTCACTATTTCATGTTGTTGCACTATTACTACTCTCCGGTTAAGGAAACCGTTGTTAATTGTCACGATTAGCCATGCTCTAGTTAGCGGACCAAAGAGGTCCGATGGGTTGCAGGTAAAGATAGAGTAGGTAGCAAACAAGGGTTATCTTGTTGATCCTAGAGTCATCGATAAGACGGATAATTCCTTTACCTTTGTAGACTTAGGGGTAGGTTGTTCTTGGTGTTCCACTTGGGGCTTAATCGCATGGGGGAGAATCAGACATACGCAATGAGTCATAGCCATTGTTGTACTCTTTTGGTTGCGGAGGCGAGACTGATGAAAGATTTTATACGTGCACCTTTATGTGATAGATAGGGGGAAGTTTTGACCATTTTCTGAACCACGTGACACACACACACACACACACACTAGAATAGGGTTTATTTCTTGTATTTGATGAAATTGATGATTGAAATAACATTGACCATGCTCGTGATCAATTGCATGCTAGTAGTTGTTGGTACAAATTCCCCATAATTATTGTTTTCACTACACCGTGTATTCCTAACATGTGGTCAGAAAGACGACCTAACTACGGTTGTGTATAGTTGATAATTAGTTTCCTAACATTTCCGTGGAAAACCCCGATAATTGCCACTATCTACCATTTTTTGTAGTATAGTAGTAGGAATGAGAGTAAAATATAAATCTTATTTTTTACCCTTAATAGCCATGAAAACCTCCTCTCTTGTTTAACAATGCTCGAGAGGTCATCCAAAAATATTCCCCAACAAAGTGATAACCACCAAAATATCACACCAGCAAAGATTCTACCAACTTCCCAAAACCAAAGAAAATAATAATTAAAGCAACACCAAAAACACAAAGGAATCCCAAGATGAAATCTCCTAAGTGTTTCACTACTATTTTCCCCACACTTTAACCTTGCATTGTCCCCAATGCAATGAGTCACTAAAAACTATAAGTGGGAAAGAGAAAATTAGTGAAGCTCACTCAGGTGGCCCCGAAGGGTCCCTTCTCAAGTGTCGAGTCTCGTGCCTCCTTATTTTTTCATCTTAACGCATTTATTGTCTCTCGATAGAAAGACATCCTCGACACCATTAAGCTTCTTCTTGGATCAGGGGCTATGAAAAGGTCCTCTAACACCGTATCCTGGTCGATAATTGTATACTCTGGCTGGGGGAGAATAATGAAATCGCACTTTGAGGAGCCACCATATAGCTATTGGAAGGGATCCTCTAAAGTCGTGATGGCTACCATATTTTTTTTGCCAGCTTATCCATCACGTACCTTGTCCCTGAATGATCCAAATTTGCCACAACAAACGTTGTGGGAACTGGATGGCCCAAGTGTTGGGCTAGAAGTCCAACCATTCTTCCCATAGAAATCTTGCCACCTTTCTTGTTTCTTATTGCAAGGAATTCATCCACAAAAGATGCAACCATGTTGGGGTAAAAATTCCCATCCGGAGTCATCGCCCAAAGTACTTGGGCACCTGTCTCGGACATTGGGAGATTTAGCCATGATAGAGCAGTTCCATGGCCAACAATATCGAACGTAAGGCAATGCTAAGTGGAAAATCAATGTGCTCTTGCAAAGGTGCTTCCTCTCCGTGCCCGAAAGGATTCTCCAAAAGTTTCTCAACGAGAATGGAAGGCTTTGTCGGTGAGTCCTTGGAATCACCTTCCCGTACTTCCACTTGAATGCTTGGGTAATGTCTCAGTGAGACATAGAGTACATAGTGTTGTCCAAGTGGAATCAGATTAGCCTCCTCCCTTCACTATTTTTCATTTTCTCCAAAGTTGCTAAAAATTCCAAAGTTTGTCGAATATAGGTCTTCAAGTGCTTTTCCAAGAAACCTTTAGGCCTATCCTACTTAGAAGGCCTAGATCTCCCAAATTCTCCTTGCAAGTGAACTTTGTTTCCAAGATGGTACAGTTTAGGCATCTTAGGTACCTCCACCTCTGAGCCAAACCTCCCAGAAATTTTGGTCAAACCCATGAATTCATCAATGACAACTTAGGGATTGGGAGAAAGGGAAGTTGTCGGCTCTCATCTCTCAACCTTAGCCGGCTTCTTCCTCTTGTCACCCCAGGAAGTTGTTCCCACTTTAGAGCCATCCTATGCACAATAAGAAAAAGTGGTAATGGAAAGATAAACAAAGGCATGCATTAAGATTCATTCAAAAAGAACATTCCTTCCTAAATAGCCACAACATTTCAAATCATGTCACCTTAAAATTTCAAATCATGTTATCATGCTATTTACACAAGAACCATTCTTTCTAAACAATCAACCTATGAACAATCATAGCATCCCATCAAGAATATCATGCAATCAAGAATCATCCCTCTTAAATCATCACAATCAATGAAAATCACATCATCAAAGCACAAGAACAATTCACTCACCTCCACACTTAATTTAACACAAGATCATTCAAAGAACTCAAACAATATCTCAAAAAACCTTCAACATAGTTTCAAGTACAAGCTCCTCATCACATCACCATCATACTAAACAAAGAAATTAAACATAGAACTCAAAGAATTACACGGAATTTGAAGCCAAGAGATGAAGAGTATACACAAGAAGCAAAAATGCTAATATTTGAGAAAAGTAACTCGAATTTTTGATATTTACCAAGGACAAGTGAGAGTGAATGTTTTGAGAGATTTTGATGAGCCAAATGAATACTACGGGTGAGGTAATGTACTAAGGATAATTACTTTTAGTAAAAAGTGTGATTCAAAAAGAGGTACAAATGAGATAAGGATGACATTTTTGAAAGTAGAGAGTGAGAGGGACAAAAGTTCCAATCTATTTATGCATAAGGGAGGTGTTGATGTACTATTTACATCAACACTTGAAGGAAGCAAAGGTTTTGTTAAAATAACGAGCCAAAATTTCCATGTTTTAATTCAAAGTTCAAATTTTTAAAATCTGAATTCTTGCCACAAAATATCGCAACACATGAACCCTAAAACCGGGCACCCCTCATGCAAAAAATTTGGCATGACCCATGCTAGAACTCTGCACGAGCTGTTCTAAGCGGAACGAGTCGTGCCATCATTCAGCATAAGGCACCCTCCTGCCAATTAAGTGTGACACAAGGTCACCTCTGTGAATAGTGTCTTTTTCTATTTTCTCTCCTTTTTCGAATAGACTTTGTCACCTACCAAACCTATATCCTTGATCAGACTCTGTCTGATCAAGATGGATCGGTAGTAAGGGGAGCTTGCATAATTCACATGCTATAATTAGATAAGATGAGTATAATTGTATGATGTACTTTGTACTATATCTTTTTTATTACTGGATTCATTCTAAACTGGACCAAGCCCCCCAGATGTAGGTGATTATCACAAAAATGCATAACCAAGTCTTGTGTGTTTATGCTTTACTTTATTGCATGGTTTGTTAGATAGGTTATGTTGGAACACAGTAGTAATTAGTGAACTAATTAGGTAAAACCAAATTTCAGGCTAAATTATATCTGGAGCTCAAATTCAAAGAAGGGTCACAACTCAAATTGCTTCACTAGGGGTCATAATGTATGAAGAAATATTTACGAAGGCCAAAAAGGGATAAAACCTAGTGCCTCCTTCATCATTGTACAAAAATTTAAATATAATCAACATAACATGCTATAATTCATACGTTCAACAATAAAGGGGGTGTGGAGAATGCTCCAATCTAACTGAAAATCTCACTTTATTCGGTTAATATGAAAATTTACCCTTTTACGTCATCCAACGAATCATTTAAAAACATAAAATTATACATACATTGTTGAATTCACCATCTTACCACATATCCATGTTCCATGGTGAAATCAGCCTAATTCAATTCATAAGAACATTTTATTTGCAAAAACCAAAACCATTTTCCTTTATTTTTAAAAATAATTTAAATATTCACAAATTTCCTCACCAGGGAAAATTCAGAACAAACAACAATATAATCACTCTCCCCACACTTAAAATATTGTTTGCCCCTAAACAAAAATAAAAGTGTAAAAAGAATAACTTGTATCAATAAAGATTCTCCAAACAAATCAAAACATGCAAGTACACCATAACATAATAAAACAAACAAACAGGGTTAAGAAGGAACCAAGTATTTGAGAGCTGCCAAATTCTTCCATTTCAACGTCGTCAAAAATACTATACTCATCAAGTTCGCCCAAAAGGGACACCCTTCCATGCTTTATCTCTCTCAATTCACGCATCACCAGCATTCACAACTATAAAAAAAATAATTGAAGATATAAAGAGTTTTTTTTTATTTCCTTCATTTTTTGGATTTTTTACATTTTAATTTTTTAAAAGAAAAATGAATTTTAACGAAATAAATAAGTAGGGAAAAAATATTGGCTGTCTTCAAATAAGAGCTCCATCTTAATGGTCACGAGCTTGATCTAAGTTTCCGCTCAGAGATATGTGGGTATTGTGAGGCAGATTTCGTCCACCTTTGTCTCCTCGAATGAACTCTTCCACTTTGACCTTAATTTTCTATGATTATAACTCATCTCAGGTTGGAATAAATGTACTTACTTCCCAACTCTAAATTTCTTCCTCATGTTGAAGCAGTCTCTCATCTTCATACTTACTCAAATTGTTGTTAATAATCACCAAATGTGTTTTAACCTCTTCAAAATACACATATTTTATGTTTGATGGAAGGAAATCAAGTTCCAACATTGAATTATGCAACCGGGGGGAGGGGGTAAATAATTTTTGCGGTCTCTCATTCGGTTGACCAGAGGGTTCCAATTTTTATAAAATCATGTACTGTGATCGCAAAGACAAATGGAACCTTTAGAATTTTCATTAATATCCATCCTACCTTCGTTCAGAGGTTTGTCCAACTCAGCATGCGTGAAATTTGTCTCAAGAGAATCTTGGACAATAGGATCAATTGTGTCTGTGAAATTCACATGTTCCATAACCGGAGAATTTTTAATTTTATAAGAAATATTGAAGGTAGTAGTCCCTCCATTAAATTTACAAGTTAGAGTCCCATAATCAACATTAATATTTGTTTCACCAGTTTTAATGAAGGGTCAACCTAACAAAATATTACCTGATTTTGCACTACTCATATCAGTGGCATAAAAATCTGTAAAATATACAAATTCATCAATTTTCACTATAACATTATTAAGAACATCAACTGAATTACAGAAAGATCTATCAGCTAGTTGAACAATAGTATTCATGAAAGTTAACTCACCTAGATTGAGTTGCTCATATATCGAAAGAGGCTTAACATTTATTGAAGCACCTGAATCAAGGGATAGTAAACACACCTGATTCTTGCATTGAGTGGAATTTTTTCATGAAAGACTGTTTATATATGCTCATCTACTGAAAACCATCCGTCTCCTTTCTTGCTAATCTTCATAGATAGGAAGTTTTTCAAGAATTTTTCAAACTTGGGCATTTTCTTTATTGCCTCGAGAAAGGGGATGTTGATGTGCACTTTGCTGAATTTACTGAGGATGTCATTTATCTCCTCATCTTTCTTGTTTAGTGCAAGCCTGCGAGGGAATGAGGAAGGTATGATAAAATCTTAATTCGAATTTGGTTCAGGATTACTTGCCTTATCTTTTTTTAGGCATCTTGTATCCAAAACCTCCTCCATTTTGTCCTGAAACTTTTTCTTGGGTCACCTATTCGGTCAAATGACAAGGTACATATTCCCCAATTTGTTGTCCTGAAGCTTCAATATGGGTATTTTGTGCTAAATTATTCAATGTATTACCGTCAATCAGAGTAATCTGGCTCACATTCACATTTGAATTTAGTTGAACTTGAGATGGAAATTTTCCTTGAATCCCCATCAGTTGATTAAGAATACTTGTAAGGTGAGAAATTTGATGAGTATGTTGATCCAATGTCATCTTCATGATCTGTTGTGAAGATTTAATATCTTGCTTCATTTCTTGCATAGTACTCATCATCCCTTTCTGCATCATTTGCATATTATCTATCATTCCTTATTTTATCTTCTTAATGTTGCTCATCAGTCATTTTTTCATCTTCTACATGTTACCTATCACTATACCAAACATATTTTCAAGTGATTTTATTTGCAGAGGAGGTTGTGCTTGATATGGTTCCTGTTGCTCTGGTGATTGAAAAACCTAGTGTTGTTCAGGGTGTCCTTGAACTTGACCATCCCATATAAAATTGGGATGATCCCCTTATCTTGGGTCATAACGACGTTGTTGATTTCCTGAAGTGTTGTTGACCGTACTTACTTGGGCTCTAGATTCTTCAGTAACCATGGCACAAACGTCATTGGGATACCCCCATATTACCACATATGCGACAAGGCTTGTTGGTATCAACTCTTGCTATTTTCTCCATGCGACTGGATCATCTTCTCAATTCAATCTAATCTTTCCTTGAGTTCATTATCAAGATCAACAATGCTAGGTGCAAACGCCTTAGTTGTACGAGTGCCATGTCTAGAGAATTTTTTGGTGGCTTCCAAAAAATACTTAATTAACTCACCACCCTCTGAAGGTGTATTGTTCAAAAATGAGCCACCATTTGCAGAATTAAGGTGTCATCATTACTCTTCAAGCATGCCTTGAAAAATACATTCCATCGCTTTTTTCTTCAACAAGCCATGATTAGGGCATCTATCCACCAACCTTTTAAACCTGGTCCAATATGTAGTGAGTGACTCATTAAAACCCTGCATAATCCCAGTGATTAGTCTTTTTTCTACAGTTGCCTTAGTGGAAGGAAGATATTGTTGCATAAATTTCTTCTTCAATATTTCCCATGAGTTTATGGAGTTGGTTTCCAAACTCTTGAACCAAGCATTTTCTTCCACTGATAGACTGAACAGAAAAGTAGCGAGTCTAAAATATTCGTCCATGACATCTACATGTTTATTTTGAATCTTGCAATGAACTCAATAAGAAAATTAAGGGGATGCTCACCCTTCTTCCCAAATAATTTTGGCAAGACATTCAACAGTGCCCGTTTAATCACAAAGTTTGCACCAACGTTCGGTAGAACTATCAGTGATGGGGTATCATCAATATCCTGGTTGGACAACTCCCTTATTATCCTTTCTCGAATTTGGCAAGTTTTTGGCATCTCTATAAATTTTGTTTCAAAATTTTCTAAAAATTTGAATCAGAAGGGTCTCTCGTTCGCCCGAACGTGAGGGTGACCGAACTGGAAAAATAATTCTCAGCATGTTTCCTTGGTTTCTTTCTGCAACCACCTTATTATCTTCTCAATTTATGGATCGTACAAAATTTTGGATTGAGATGACCTGGACATGCACCAAGAAACAAAAATAAATAGAAATAAGAAAAATAGTTAGCAAATGCTCCTCGGTAGCGGCGCCAATTTGATAGGGCATAGAGTAAGTAAGGTCGATCCCACAAAGAATAATGTAAACAATTTCTTACTTCTAAAGACTCAACTGTTAGTTAGCTACCACACCTTAATTTGATGAAAATATCATCTATTAACTAAGAAAATGAATAAAATAAACTAAAAATTCAAATAAACACAAATATTTGATCACGAGCACAATAATAAATCAATATGCATGAACCAACCAGTTATTTATTGCCAAGAATCAGCTACAAGACACAATCCAATTTCTTGTTAATTTATCAATAAGTAATAACACTACAACAAAATAAAGCTAATGTAACATTTTCCTTGCAACACTTATTAAAAATGTTACAATAGCTTATACAGTGTAACTTAAACCTTTGAAAAATGTTACATAAATATTGAAAAGTGTTACCTAAATTTTAAAAGTGTTATGTTATCTACTGCAACTTCACCGAATGTAATACTTCTAAATGTGTTGCAATAAGTTCAACTTAGTATTATTAGCACCTAAAGTAACACTTTTACAAGTATGACCTTAGGTGATGTTGCATTAGATCTAACGTAACACTTTTCTAAATTTTAGGTAATACTTTTCAATATTTATGTAACAATTTTCAAAGATTTAAGTAACACTTTATAAGTTATTGTAACATTTTTTTGTAAGTGTTACAAGGAAAGTGTTACGATAGCTCTAATTTGTAATAATGCAAGAATTAGCTATAATTGACAACTTCTCTAATCAGCTATAAACCAGATTTAATATCTTAACAACATTAAGAACCGAAAAAACCCAATTTTGATAATTCATAATCAGATATATTGTCACAAATTACCTACCCATTGTTCCCACTATCTGATATCAGTCTCGCCACTAATTAAATCTACCTACTAGATAATGATATATAGCGAAATTTAATTGATACTATTCCAAATAATTCAAGTTTGATTATATATCAAAATATTCATAAATAAAATGTACGCAAAGAAAAATTGGAAATCCATATAAATCAATTATCACGAACAATTATGCCATACAATTAATACTTCATTACATAAGCCTTAAAACAGAGTTAGCTACTAAACATAGTTATATAAATAAATAATTAAACATTAATATTAACTAAAACAAAACACGAGTAAAAGAAACAGGTGCATAATTATGCAGGTATCATTATTATAAGGGAAAAGTGCAGATATAACCCTATATAATTGAAGAAAGTCCAGATATAACTTTGCTATTTTTGAAAGTGCAAATATAACCCTACATAATGAGATAAAGTGCAAATATAACCCTGTTC
>JAULKJ010312756.1:0-10861 GCA_032355405.1 Rubia balearica | reverse complement strand
AGCAATCTTCCAACAAAAAGATAACAAAAGAGATGTTAAATGCTTCGAAAAATACATGCATTTGACGTCTCATCAGTGGTGGTAGCAACATTGAGGCTCTTGCTAACTTAACCATGGTGTACCTCATCCCCGAATAACTTAAGTTTTCTAAAGTAGAGGGAGAGAGTGCAAAGTGTTCTAAGTATTGCGCCAAAACCCCTACTATGCCTCGCATAGGTATCTTACTGGAAGCCCTACCATGCCCCGTGGATATCTACTCTTCAACAAAAGTCTCAACCAGGTTGGGGTAGAAATTCCCATCCGGAGTCATTGCCATAGGATTTCAATGTTTGAATTGGGGCATTGAGAAATCTCCCTGTGGTAAAAGACTCCAATGGATAAGAGTCGGTGCATGTATCGCAAAGCTAGGTGGACTATTACAGTACTCTTACCTAAATAGTTCCTATCCACGCCCGCCAAGTTCCACCAAAAGCTGGTTAACGAGAAAAGAAACCCTTGTCGATGAGTCTTGGGAACTTTATTTCCGTACTTCCACCCATACGCTCAAGCGATTTCCCTATGGATCATTGAATACTCCTTGTTATCCAAGTGGAACATGATGGTCCTCACCCCATCACTGTCCGATGTTTGCTCCACGGTCGCCAAAAATTTGAAAGTCCACCAACTGCACGTCTTGGAGTGCATGTCTAGGAAGCCCTCTAGGCCTATCTGGCCTAGTAATTAGGTGAAAAGCTCGATAAGCCTAGTGCTACCAACGTCTTTTTGCACGTAAAATTTGTCTCTAAGATGGTCCTCTCTGGCCTATTGAGATACTTCTATTTTTGGGCCGCACTCCTGGTAATGTTGGCTAATCCCATGAACTCATCAACGACCACGGCGGGAATAAGAGGTGCAAATATTTTTGGCTCTTGACTCCCAACTTTATTCGAATTATTCCCTTTATCACCTTGGGAGGTTGTTCCTTTCTTCGACCTACTCCTTTTAGGACCCATTCTACCACAACAAGAGAAAGATGGTAATGGAAAGAATACACAAGCATATGCATCGAAGATCATTTAAAAAGAACCATTCTTCCTAAACACCCAACACATGGAAAATCATGTTATCTCAGCACAAGGATCATAAACTTCCCCTACCCTTATTTTAATGTAAAAACATGCAAATGACCATATACCTCCACAAAACATCAAGCATTTCGAAATTCAAACCATGCCACACATAACACAATAATTCTATAGAAAGAAATTAAACAAAAATTCCAAATAGTTACCCTAAATTGGAGGATAAAAGATGAAAATAACATAAGATGAAGCAAAGAGTTCTTCAAGATTCGATTTGGGAACTAATAATAGGGATTGGGTTCGGAACATTGTATAGGTTGGTGAAGGCCAACTATCCAACCCAAAGTGTTGGTTACCCCATGCATTTTCATACCACGAATTCCAGTTACCACTAAACCTCAAATATGGAGTATCGTGTTATGGGTACCAAATCTGATCCCATTGGCCTTGGGAATCAGCAACTTTTACCTCTCTCCCATTTTTGCTCATCCAAGAGCAAGACTCCGTAGGGTTGTCACAATGACATATCCTACAAAATCAAAATCTCCCTCGTTGAGCCTATCTTCTTCCAAAGTCACTCAACCATGGGAAACACTCTGTACGATGATTATAATGACATACCCTACAAAGTTTTAACCATTGAATATTTTCTTCCCACAATTGTTTCCAATTAAAAACACAAAAAAAAAGAAAACACACAAAATTCGGAATCATAGTGCAAGGTTCCTTGGTTTTCACCAATAACTCAAGCAATACCTATTCAGGAAAATAATAAACAAAAGACCAACACTAACTACTCAACTAAAATGCTATGCAAGTTAACTACTAGACCGTAAAACTAACATTCCTAGAAACGGCGCCAAAATTTAACCCGCCCCTCCTGGCATCGCTAATAAATAACCTTTTTCATGGTAAATCCACTAATTTATCTGAGAGAAAGCGGGATCAAAGATGAGATTTATATGTTGCTCATGTTCCTACTACTACACTACTAAGCAAGGCAGATAGTGGAAAGTATCAGGGTCATCCACAAAAATGTTAGGAATCTAATAATTAACTAAACACAATCGTGATCAGGTTGTCAATATGACTATGTATTAGGAATAAACAGTGTTGGAAAAATGGTCATTCGAGGGGGATTTTTGCTAACAACTACTAACATTCAAAAGATCACAAGAATAAATATATAACCTAGAACTCAGGGAATATTTTGAAACATGAATAGTGTCATTTCGATCATCAATTTCATCATATATAACAATAAGCCTATTCTAGTGTTTATATCACGTAGTGCCGACAATGGTCAAAACTTCCCCTTATCTGTCACATAAGGTTGTTATATTAAATCTTTCATCAGCCTCGTCTGTACAACTAGAAGAGTGCAAAAATGACAATGGCTCATTGTGCAGGTCTGATTCGTCTCCGTGCGATTAAGTCCCAGGTGGAACACTATGAACACACTATCCCTAGTCCTGAAAAGGAAAAGGAAGTAGGCATTTTATCGATGGCTCTATAATTACAAAGGTAATCCTAGCTTGCTACTTTAGCTATTTCTACCTGCAACTCTTCGAACTGAATAGTCAGCTAACTAGAGCATGATTGATCATAACGTTAGCAACGACAACTTACACGCAGACATACACACGATTCTGGACCCATCGTTACCCCAAGCGTATGTTGGTTTCCTTTCCCAGGAGATGTCCATATTGTGGGAACAGAAAAGTAGACTTTGATTTGTGCTAACTGTGTGTGACAATCATGAAATTCACAAGAATATTAAGAACAAGTCAAAATAATAATACAAAAGCACATAGAGATATGTCGATCTATGAAATCTCACAAAATGAACGTCAAAACATGAATCCAAATATTATCCCCAAACATGAATACAAATATTATCCCCAATACTTAGCCAAATTTTGGAGTGAAAGAAGACATAGGGCACTTAGCTGAATGTTGGGGCTTGGCACGACTCATGCTGGGTGAAACGGGCTATGCCAAAGACCCTTTGTACGGGCTATATTGGTTTATACAGGTCATGCTAGGTCAAGCCCCGTGCTGGCCTTGTGCGGTTCGTGCTGGTCGTGGTTGGTTCGGCCAAGTGACTTGTTTGCTCTGCTATGGGTGAACCGTTGATTCAATTTGGGAGTTCTTGTAGTCGATTTGATAGCACTCAAAAAGAAAAATCTAATGGTGCTACCCTCAAGGGCTGATTCTTACGAATGGCCTCATTGAACTTTGAATATGCCATTCTTTGGCTCAATTCCATCTACTATCATGCTTTGGAGTTTGTGGCCTTTAATCTACTACCATTTTTACGAATGGCTTTCGATATCTTCAACCATACTTGGGAATGACCTTCAAATATATATTATCACTCTCAAAGATGGCCTTCTGCAAAAAGATAATAAAAGGTACTCACGAGCAACCTACTAAAGAGGAAAAAAAATGGAAGACCTAGGTGCCCATGAATACAAAGTGTCCATTAATTTCAATTAAGTCTATAAAATTCAGGGTTTAGACAAGAAATCCAAAAGTGGTCGTCTAAACTTTTTGTCAGGTAAAGCTAACTAAAACTAGCAATTAACCAAACAAAACATGATAATAAATGTGTCAAATGCATCGTATAACACATGCATAAAGGTACACATCATGTTATTTTCTTCATTTAAGTTGTGTCTATAGATTAGGGTTCATCGTTTAGGTTCTGGGGTTTAAGAATGTCGATTAGGTTGTGGTTAAATTGTTTTTGGTTTAGGTGCTCTCTGTTTGCCCGTTTCCTATAGTTGTCCCAGTTTCATGAATGCAATTTTTCCTTTCCATCATTTCTATGTCGGTTAGACCGACCATTATGTGACATCGCTTGTTCATAATTTATGTAGTTCATCTTCCTTATGACGCTTGTTCATAATATCTATTCTTAATCTCGCATATGACTTCGCACATTTATTGATTGACCATTTAATTTTTCCTAACCATGTGTGACGTCGTTTAATCATAATTTATGTAGTTGATTTAGCATTTGATATCGTACACTTATCGATTAACCATTCAATTTTATCAAACCTTATGCGACGTTGTTTATTCATAATTTCTGCAGCATTTGATGTCGAATACTAATCGGTTAACCTTTTGGTTTTACCAATCTGTGTGTGACTTCGATCTGACATGTTCCATTCATATATTAATTGATTAACACATTACATGAATTGAATTGTAACGAATCATTAAAATATGAATCTAAGAAATTATGTCTACCATTTCCGATTCGCGCCGCGACCCCATTGTGGTGAGCGATTTAATTTTAACACTTAAATTGGGTTTCCTAGCATGTATTACCAATATTCAAATTCACTTTACAAATATTTCTTTAACTAACAGATCCGTAGTGATTCAGAATAAGGGTGTTCATGAACCGGTCCGGACCGGTAAAATTGACCGGACCAGACCAGAATATAAAGACCAGAATCGGATATATATAATTTCGGCCCGGTCTTCTATACAAGATTTTTTAAAATTCTGGTTCCGGTCTGGTCTGGACCAAGACCGAGTTTTTCCGATCCGGACTGGATGGACCAGTAACTTACTTTTATGTATATTATTTTATGTATTTATAATTTAAGTTTATGTACTAGTTTAAATTTATTTTCCTTAGCCTGGTATTCTTCCATATTTTAATTTAATATTTTTCTTAATAACTTATACTTTACTATCTTTTAAAAAAAATTAAATTGAATTTTTTCCAACACCATTTTTTTGTAAAAGAATAAAGTTTACTAAAATCCGGTCTGTACCGGTCCAAAACCAGAATAATTCCGATCCGGTCTCGGACCTAAATAATCATTAACCGGTCCGGTCCTCGATCCAAGCTTTTTTGTGATTACGTTTTCGGTCCTAACCGGTTTCGGTCTTGGACAGAAGAACACCCCCAATTCAAACGTTGAGCATCTACGAGCCACGTTTAGCAACATCGTTCCTCGTTTAATCCTCATCCTGACGCAAAAAAATTTCTAGGATGTTCTTATCCTGGTTATTAATCCATGTCGCATATAAATTTTATTTTCAAAAATATTTTTCTATACTTTACTTTCAAATTAACTGAACATGATTTTTTGTTTAAAATTCAGTACTCTATCCAGATTGTAGTCTTCCTAGCGCTATTGAAGTTGCATGTTGTTCTCAGGTGTGTTGAAAGGGATTACCATATGCGTTACTTGGGGAATAGGAGGTTTAAAATTGTGACGCCAAAGGGGATTTTAGCAATTTCTTATCGGTGAGGAACTCACCAAAGGGGACACAGTATACTTGAAGCAGATGAATCGTTTAGGCCCTGCAGTTTTTAATTTTGAACTTCTTCCCTATTGATGTATTAAGTTGTTTAGCATATACTTTGATCATAACATTTATATTTAATGTGTTATATCGTATTTCGAACAAGATTACTTTTATTGATTTATTTTTATATGTATTTTTTAGTTTATAATTTTCCTGATAGTTATGTTGTTTTAATGTTATGCAATCCTTAATATGTAACCTAACCTACGCACACAGTTTTAAGAGTACTATCAGTGACAAAAATGGAATAAAATTTATGGGAAATTGTTGCAATCAGTCTTGAACTAGCAAATTTGTATGGAAAAATTTGTTTTAAAGTAAACTCGAATTGTTGACAGGCGACTTGGGAGGCTAAGCCTGTTAGACCCACCAAAGTATGCAACGTAGCTTAGTATTCGACACCATGTCACCTGATCTGACTTAGGTGCGATGTCGCACACATCGAGGGTGACAAAACAATGGTTAAAAACGATGTCGTTTCAATACGGGTATAAATAGAGGGATCCTAAAAATTAGTTTAACTATTTATTCACAAGTTTCCCGCTAATTCTAACAGTTTCCTACTTGCTCCCCATCTTCTCTCGTCAGGAAAAAAGGTTCGTTCTTCGCTTTCTCCAAACATAACTTTTTGAATTCTTACTTTACAATATCAGATTTGTGGTCTGTGAATGTGTTTTGATTTTTTGGCTATCTAGTTTTGCCTCAGATTTATGAGAGTAAACTTTCCTTGAGTTGAAGCATAGGTTCAATGTGTTGGTTTGTTGCAAAATGGTTTTTGTTTAATATGATGTTGATTATGCTTCATTTTTTTGGTTATATACGATGTCGCTACTCTCGTTGCCACAACTCGATTTATGCGATTATAGTCATCTTCTTATTTCCAGTAGCTTATGTTTTAGTTTGACATTGCACAATTGTCGGGTGACTTTCGGCTTGAACAAAATGTTACCAACGTCGCATGATGATATCTAATTCTACAATTTGATGCAAATGCGACTTCGGTCTTGTTTTGATCTTGTGTTCGGTTTAACCAACTACTATGTGAAGTCACATGTACTTGTTAGCCGGTTTGAGCCCACATGCACCTGCGGCGTCATTTTCGACGTCGTACCTTGCAGTCCATATGGCTATTCACACTTAACATTTTTCCCTTTCATTCAGGACTGATGGCTGGTGAAAGATCGCCTAATCCACCCTTTTTAGGTATTTCACCAACGTACATATATATTTACTAGTCAACACATCTTCACAATTTATATTTAACAACTAATTACTTTTTGGTTTTCATACAGTTCACAGCACAACGTCGGAATCCAGGGCCTATTTTGTTCGGCACCGACCATTGTACGATGGTTCTTGATAGCCCACATTTCCACTACACTCTCAAGCAGCAGAAACTACTTTGGTAAAACTTTTTATATAACTTTTATTTGTTGACAATTTCATATATATGTGAGAGAGAGAGTGTGTGTGCGCATATTTCTTATTAATACATTTTTTTGACTCAGTAGATCCCGTGTGAGATTGTACCAACATGGCCAACTGAGAAAACTCCCGTAAGGCTGAGGTGCTACGGGAAAGGGTGGCGTATGAACTACTCGAGGCAAGGTAACTTTCGCCAAAGGGTTTTGGGGAATTCCTTACTACGCATCGAAGACACCTTGTTTTTCGAGGTGCTACAAGTTGGTTGGGGGGGGGGGGGTCAATAAGGTCATCATTGTCAGTGATGATTGATTTTATTGTATTTTCAATTATGTTCAAACTTAGACGACTCTTATTTGAATTTATTTGGTAGGTCACATTTTAATTTAGTGCCTCTATCTTCGAAAGTTGTGCTAAAATTTTGATTTTATTATTATTTAAGGGTGCAACGGATCTATTTTTTTAAAAAAAACTAGTGAATTAATAAAAAAACACATACTACTATTAATTAACTAAAAAATTTAAAATCAATATTTTTTTATAAAAAAAAGGTTGCTCAATTGCCTTACGTTGCACGTACTAAGGTAAATCCGCCACTGATTTAATCCTAGAAACACGATTGTTAGAGTATAACTATAAAATAATTATAGTTATAAAATTTTTTTCTTTTCTTTTTCACTAGAAGATTTACGGTGGGAGTACTGGATCACATACCCCCATACTGTCAATACCTGCATTTTTTTGAAAGATTACATACAAACAACCAAATTACATATTAACATCTTAGTCTTGGACCTAACTAGAGACACCACCATTGAACATATTGAACCTCAGTAGAGTATGAAACTCCATCCATTTGATAACTAGGCCTTCTGAAAACACCCAAATGCTGCACCACCAACGAACACTTCCACCGAAATTGGAACCACCACCATCTCACTATCATCGCCACCTGCAGGTTGGGAAACCACAGTGGGGACCAGTGACACATTCCCATGACGCTGGGTAATTCCTAATAAGAAATTGCTCTAATATTCACAATTCTTGATGGGAATGTGTTTTGAACTCTACACCTATTAATTATAGAGAACGTGACTTACCACTAAACCACACCCATTACACGTGGATACATGCATTATACAATTTGGTTCGTAGAGTACGTATTAATTTATCTACAGTATACGTGTCCTTTCTGCTAAACACCCATTACACGTGGATACATGCATTATACAATTTGGTTCGTAGAGTACGTATTAATTTATCTACAATATACGTGTCCTTTCTACTGAGCCAATTTAATTCAAATACTTTTGAATCTTTCTTTAGATTTTATTACAATAATTTCTCTTTAATAATTCACATTTGCATGGTAAACTAATAAATAAAAATTCATTTATACCTTTATTAATTAATTAATTAGGTTTTTTTCTTCAATACTACACACCTTTTCAAATTATCATCTAATTTATACAATATCATGAAAATTATCAGTAATAAAATTTATTTAATTTATAAACGTACTTAATTATGTTTCCTAGTTAACATGTATGGCTCTTAATATTTTAACTACTTATAATAATGTTGTACAAAAAGTCGATATTTAGAAATTACATGTTACAAACAAATCTTAAAATATCATATCCGTTATTAACTTATCATAGATACTCATGCGTTTATTAAAATCTATAATCAATATTTGAATGAATATATGATTGTGAGAACTTTCAAATGGAATAGAGAAAATATCAACTCTTTTAGCTTAGAGTTAAGTGCTAAAATAACTCTATCTTTTGGCTAAAAGTGTCAATCTAACCCTGCAATCTCAGAAAGTGTCAATCTAACTTTTGACTACCCTGATATTTTAGTCAACGATCTGATAACCAATTTTTTTATAGAAAATACTATTTTACCCTTGGTTTTTTAAATTTTTTTTTAAAAATTTTTGGAAGAGACTCTGATGCCTTTTCCCTTATTACCTTTTTCTTCATCAATCCCCAATTTCACCGCCGCTCATCCTTGATTCTTTAGTCCCTAATTTTTTTCAATCCCCGACAATAGGGTATTGACCGCGGCAGTGAGGGAGTTGACCTTATTTATACAATTCTCAATTTTTTTCACCCCTTCTGGAGGTTTTTTGGTGGTGAGGCTAAGCGTTTTAGGTTTTTTCATGGTGAGGCTTGGCAGGCGGTGGTGGGTTGTAGGGCTAGCAAGCTGGGACTTGGAGGAGAAGGGCGGCGGAGATCAGTGGGGTGGCTATGGCGGAGGGTGACGGAGGGCGGCGGGGATCAGTGGGGTGGCTATGGCGGAGGGTGACGGAGGGCGGCGGAGACCTGTGGAGGTGGTTGTGGGGGTGATGAGCAGGGATTGTGGAAGGGGAGAGGGTAGCGGAGGGCTGCGGGGTGGTGGCGAACGGATAGGGTTTAAGGCGGAATAGGAAGAGTTGGCTGTGGGGTGGTTGTGATGGTGGTAAGTGGGGAGAGAGGGGATGAGGGCACCGGGGGGCTGTGGGTGGTGGCAAGCTGCTAGGGTTTTGTGGAGGAGGAGGGCGGGGTGGGCGTGGGGTAGATTTCTGGTAGTGTGAGGCCTGACCGGTGCACGGCTAGGGTTTCGAGGAGCAGGGCAGTAGTGGTGAAGAAAAGAGTGATAATACAATATCAAAAATATCATTTATTGTAGTTTTCTTAGTTTATTATTAGATTAGGGTTTCGGGAGGATAACACTATACTTTTTTCCACTGAGTTTTTTTAGTGGGGTAGTGTGATCATTGTTATTTATTTCAGTTTGGAATAAATACCGTTAAACTCAGCCATGTTGGGGTTGGAAGAGTTTTATTTTGGCTATACTTTATTTTAGCGTTTAGAATATTCAGTTTTGATTTAATTATAATTAGATTTGGTAAGTATATATATGGAAGATTCATTCAAAAATTCAACAAATATTTTGATTGATTTATTTTGATGAATTTGTTCATCATTTAGATTTAAAATAGATATTTTATTAGATATGGTTTTAACTTCTTAAAACTGCATAAGTCATTCAAATTTCTGAAAGGAATTACCAAATCCTTGTTTTTTTTGTATCCTTGAAGGCCATACCTGTGTACTATAAATAGGGGGGTGGTTTTCACCATTTTAATTATCTTACCTTACACTTTTATCAATCATATATTTTTGAGTTATTACTCTTTTGTTGCAAGCGTTTCATTGTTAATTAATTCCGCGGGTTAATTAAGTTGGAAATATCCTTAAAATGTGTGAGCTAATCATTTGGGATAGTTAGTGAGTGATTTGTGTAACTAGTTCTTGAGTTCATGCGAATTAGTCCCTTGTGTTAGTGAGGTTCATAAAGTTGTGTTTTTTTATTAGACTTCATTTATGTCTTCTTGATTTCAAGAGGGTGCTTCGATCAACCTTCGTTAAGAGTGTTTCTCAAAATTCCAGAATCTAGAGTCTTCACAAGAAGATTCATATTAGTTGGTATCAGAGCAACGCAAAAGTTCATGTGACCATCATATCAGTTGGTATCAGAGTTCAGTGAAAATATCTTGTGGCCATAAAATAATGAGTTTTCAAGCTTACCATCATATCAGTCGACATCAATTGTATTGTAAGGCGATATCATTTGGTACCTTCATATCTATTTTTTTTAATTCATAGAGAAAGAAGATCTATCTGTGGGCACCCAACCAACATACAAACACGAGTTCCATTCTTGTTTTTTTATTTTCAAAAAATAATTTAAAAAAAAAACAAAAAACTGAAAGCAGAAGTCCGCCGCAGTCGTTTTCAGTTCCTTCTCCGACAGACCGATCAACGTCATCTGCAACTGTTGCTCTTATCATCTCTGTCTGACCTCCAATATGCTCTTGTTGTTACAGCTTTCCTAATCTCTTCATCTATTCTTGGCAAGTAGACTTAGTTGTTTTATTTCTGTTTTGTTAATCGTGGTTTAACACGAAAGTAGTTAGTGGATTCGAGATTATCGGATCACGTTTTCATATTTTGTATTTATATATATGGAAGAAAATCAATGAAAAGCAGTAA
>JAULKJ010312749.1:0-10862 GCA_032355405.1 Rubia balearica | reverse complement strand
GTTACCTTTCCTGTGGGACCCACTGTCATAAGGGTAAAAATGACAATAACATTTCAGCAAATAGGCCAGAGGGTAATATGGTTTTTACAGGTCGGTCAACTGCCGAAAAAGGTTAGTCAATGCCGTAAATGGCATCACAAGGTTATATTTGCACTTTCATTCAATAGTCAGGGTTACATTTGAACTAAAAAATAACTCAGGGTTATATATGCACTTTCTCTATTATATAGGGTTATATTTGTATATTTCCCAAAGGTTTTTTTAGGTTTGTAAGTTGGTGAAGTCCTGTACACCACCAACTGTTTTCTTCATCCCCACCTCTTATGCTGATGTTGGTTTTGAATATTTGGTGTTGACTTGGTTACTCATAGATGGAAACTGATACACGATTCAAGTTTAGGGACTTTATTCTAAATTGATACAAAGAAACACAGTTTTTTGATAGTCAGAATCACCCTGCACTTATTTCTCTTCTCTGTTTTCTAGGATGCTCAGTGGTCTTCTTTTTGGTACACCATAGCTTAGCCTGTTCTTAATCTACCTAGAAGGCTCATCCAAAGATGTAAAATTGTATAACAACTTTGGAAAGATGGATTGATTTCATTGATCACATGAACATGTATTTATACAAGAGGTTTTTTAGAGGATAAGCAAAACCAAGATACCTAAGGTAATACAATAACTATTTACCAAAAATATAATCAAAACACAATTTACATTCTAATACCCCCCAAGATCATGGAGGCGGAGCGACATGATGTTGGGACGGTAAAGTACCATAACACGTAGTGCCAACAACTTTAGTGAAGATATTAGCATTCTGATCAAGGGAACGAACATGATGAACTAGAAAACCATCCTCATGCTCACGAAAAAAATGAGAATCAATCTTGATATTCTTAGTTCGCTGATGAAACATAGGATTAGAAGACATAAAAGTCACATTGAGATTATCCCAAATAAGAATCGGAGGAGGTGACAAAGGAGCTTGAAGCTCGATCAACAACTGTTGTATCCAAATGAGCTCAATCATAGCAAAAGCAATAGCACGATACTCAACCTCGGAGATGGATCTCGCAACAACATGCTGCTTCTTAGACGACCAACTAACAAGATTGCCATCATAATAAATAGCAAGAAAATGTTGAGAACGACAATCATCACCATCGAATGCCCAACCAGCATCAGAAAAAGCAACAATACGATGATCTGTACAAGGCCAGAGAGTAAGACCATAATCCAGAGACCCTTTAACATATCGTAGAATAAGCTTAACAGTAGACCAATGCAGCTCAGTCGGATTATACATAAACTGACAAACACAATTATCTGTATAAGAGATCTCAAGACAAGTAATCGTTGCATACTGTAATGCTCCAACACTACTGCGATAAAGATGAGGATCCCGCAATGAATCTCCAAACTGTTTCAGTCTCGATGCAAGCTCATACGGAGATGCAATCGGCTTTGTATCTGTCATTTTGTTGTGGTCAAGGAGCTCTCTAATATACTCCCGCTGAGAAAGAACAATGCTGGCCTTTGATCGAGTACGCTCAATTCCAAGAAAATAATGCAAAGGACCAAGATCACGAAGTAAGAAAGCATAATTCAATTTACCAACAAATACAGAGATAAGAGCAGAAGAGGAGTCAGTGATAATCATATCATCAAAATTTACCCATAAAGAACCCATTTTTCATTTCTTTGGCTAAAAAGTGTAGTGTCGGATTTACAGGGTATGAATTCTTGTGGCTGGAGAGATAGACGAAGCTTGGTGAACCTTGCTCGCAGCACATGCTTAAGACCATAAAGTGATTTTCGAAGAAGACAGATGCGTGATGGGCGAGAGCCATCAATAAAGCCATGAGGTTGTGCCTTGTAATCTATCTCGGAAAGATCACCATTCAAAAATGCACTATTCATATCAACCTGATGTAAGGGTCAATCAAGAGTGAGGTAATAGACATAACAAGCCAAATGGTAGTAGTCTTGACCACAGGGCTGAATGTATCAACATAATCAACACCCTCATCTTGATTAAAACCTTTAGCCACAAGATTAGCTTTATAACGCTAATAGTACCATCTGTTTTACTCTTTATCTTGTACACCTACATACAACCAACAATGCTAGCCTTGCGGGGATGCGGAACAAGTGTCTATGTCCCATTACACACAAGGGCATCATATTCAACTTGCATAGCATTTTTCCATTCAGGCAACTTAGAAGCTTGAGAAAAAGTTTTAGGTTAAAAAAAAGTAGCTGAAGAAGGAGAAAGAGAATGACAAGTAGAGGTTAAAGCTTTAGGTTTGAGATATATTGTTTTGAAGCAAGTGACCATACTGTGTTGAGTGTTTTCAATAGAATGAATATAGGATGGATAATTAGAAGGAGGGGCAGACACGACTGAGACTGTTGGCTCAGTGGAGCGAAAGAAGTCGCCGGCCTACAGGATGAAATGGGAGATGCTGGAGGCAGCTGGTGACTAGGTCGGGAATATTCACCAAAGATGATGCGGTAGAGACAGGGAACGGATCGGCGGTGCAGGTAGGTGCAAGTCGTACAGACGGAGACTGAGGCACAAGAAGAGGATTTAGTGCAGATTTTGTGGAAGCAAGTTTAAGTAAAGAGAGTGGAATATGCTCAAAATTTACAAAATGAGAATATGAAATAGGAGCGATATAATCAAGATATGGGAATGTTGTTTTGTATAAAATGACATGATTGGAAATGTTGACACAATTAGTGGGAACATGTAAACAAATATATCTTTTATGATGAGAGATATATCCAATAAAAACACAAGGAGAAGATTGATACTCAAGTTTATTTGACCGATATGGGCGAAGAAAGGGATAACATAGACAACCAATTTTAAAAAAAAATCACAATTAGGAAATTTGTGAAAAAAGAGACTCATATGAAGATTTATGATTAAGGATAGGAGACAATGTGCGAATATGGAGATAGACTGATGTATGGAAACTGCGTTCCCAGAACTGGACAAGAAATCGCGCATGTGAGTGAAGTGGGAGGCCCTTTTCAACAATCGTACGATGACGACATTCAGCAATCCCATTTTGAGACTATGTATGAGGATATGAGACTCGATGAGAAATACCTGGACTCTAGGAGGAGACAATTCGAAATTCACGCATATAATCTCCAAGCTCAATAATCTCTTAATTCTACTCTACATTCACGCATACACTCAATTTGGGAGGAGAAATTCAATATTTGGAAGCAAATCAAGTGTTAGTTTCATTTTCATTTTTATTTATTTATTTTACTACATAATATACATACATATATATAATAATAATTCTCTTCATTATATATTTATCATCCATGATGTGTTAAACATAAATTAGTTCTTAGGATAAAAATCACGGTATTTTAAAATATAGGGAGGTGACACTCTCTGAGGCGATCAACGAAAATGTTAAACCCTATTTTGTCTACTTCCCACCCCTGCTCACCGGTCGACGACGCCATTACGGCAGAGCCAAAACTGGATCCAACCCTAACATCTCCTATGTTCAATCTCTTAATAATGAATTTCGAAAATCTTTGTCCAATCAGCCTGAAAATAAATCCCACAGAGCGCCCTTCATTCCAAAGCCTCACATTAATCATTTAGGGAGCCAGGATTGCACTTTAGCGACGATGAATGGGACAAGATAGAGGAACCTTTAAAGTGGACGTTGTAGGGAAATTCTCTCGGATTCGTCCCCAGATGGAGAAGTTTCAAAGGGATTTTCAAACATCAAGATTCAAAGGTCAAACTAAATTTAACTTCAAACATTGGGATTCAAAGGTCAAACTGAATTTAATCGGTTGGATAACAAACATGTTCTTATTTATTTTTCTCTTCCTAATGATTACTATTAATTATGGTTGCATAAAATTTGGAATTTTGGACCATATTCAATTAGAATGACAAAATGGGTTCCAAACTTTAATCCTAATGTTGATTCCCCGATTGCTCCTGTTTAGGTTGCCCAATATGGATTGCCCCAACATTTTTTCATTATTTTGCTATGATGTCTGTTGGTAACTTGATAGGATCACCGGTTAGAGTAGATAATGCTACACTGGATAGGAATAGACCTCATGTTAGTCGTGCCTGTGTAGAATTTGATCTGACTAAACCACTTATTGAAAGAATATGGCTAAGTTTTAGAGAAGTTGGCTTCTAGAAGTATATAGAATATGAAGGTCTTTCCCAATACTGCACTAACTGTTTGAAACTAGGGCATTTAGCTTTTGTACAGATATGATCCAATTAATACCAAATTCATAGTATGGAGGCCAAAAGATAGTCCTACTTCAGTTAAGAAGACCAACCACAATGGTGAACAGGAAATTGAAAAGGTAATGTGGTTAGCACTTGTTCTTCTAGTGTATTGGCAAAAGAGAAAATTTACACTATAGTTCTTAAAAAAATAAAGTCTGCACAGTAGGCCAATATTAATAACCCAACGCAAGTTGTCTCTCCTCAGGATAAAGTTACAGATGACAGAAACAGAGATCCGATAGCACACAAGGAGGCAAAAGAACATACTACTAAATCAATTTCTGAAGTGATGGTCCTTGTTCAGGGATCACAGGTTCCTATATCTACTCCTAATATTAATGCCACTCTTCTTTCTATGTCTCTTTCTATTTCTGATCTAAATGTTATTACCATTCTTGACTCATATGCTTGTATGCCTATTTCTGCTTCTAATGTCTCCTTTGTAGCCCCTAAAAATGACAAACTGAAATCTCAAAAGACACTAAATGTTAATCTCAATCGATTTGAGACTCTGCAACAGATTGAATCTACAGAAGACACAAAACTATCAAATGATAACGATCTTAACCTGGAACCTACTAACTCAAACACTGAAAAAACATCATAAGGACAATAACTTAAAAGACTTTATTGAGATCAATGCTGGGGATTCCCCTCTTATTACTTCAAACAAGTTCAAAAGTAAAATATTTGAATGGTTAAATAATGAACAAATCAAAAGTCTCAACAATCACTCAGAAATTGAGAAATCTTCTAACTTTTCAGAATTTAAAGAAAACTTAGAGGAATCTCAAAAATAGACTAAACTTCATTCTTAAAAATTCGAAAACTCAGGAAAATTCTTTCTCCAGCTCTCAGACAAAAGAGGATTCTTTAACTGCTTCACAGGAACAACCTGAGACGAACACTGAGCCTAGAATATACAATAAGAAATATTATACCTCAACATCAAAGACCATCTCCACAATGTCTGCATTAAACTCTAACAAACTAATTTAAATGATTAATCTTAATATACTATCATGGAATTCTAGGGGACTTGGGAACAACCCTACACAAATTAGAATAAAAGATATTAAAAAGAGATTTAAAACAACCATCATGGCAATAATGGAACCAATTCTACAAAATGATTCTATACAGGAAATTGCTAGAAAGATTGGATATAAGAATTTTTATAACAGTTACCTAAATAAAATCTTGGTGTTTTGGGATGATTCTGCAAAATTTAACATACTTAAAATTGAAGATCAAATCATCCTTTCTGAAATCAATCACTCTTCTCTCAAGCAGGGATATTTTACAGGTTTCATCTATGCTAAATACACAATTAAACAAAGAAAGTTACTATGGAAATCTATTATGAATTTGAGACACAAACCTTTATGTATAATTGGAGATTTTAACATAATTGAAAAAAGAGTACATTGGTCTCTCAATTCCTAATCAAAGAGGTATTAAAAAATTCCAAAACTTTATAGTTGAAGCAAATCTTTCTATAGTTAATACCTCAGGAAACCTATTCACATAGACTGCTATGAGGCCTAAGGGTAGGGTTTGGGAAAGATTAGATAGAGCTTTAACAAATCAATTATGGGATTCATTATTACCTATAACCTTTACTCAAACCATAGCAAGCGAACAATCTGACTACTCACCTATAATTTTAAATCTTTCAAACAAGTAGATCACAACAAAACCAAAGCCTTTCATATTTCAAAACTGCTGGATTTCTCGTCCAATTTTTTAAAACATAATAGAAAACTCTCAGAACATAAATACCAATCTCTCAAGAATGAATATGTTTTCTTTTAAATTAAAAAAAATACTAAGCTGGCTTGAAAGTTGTGGAACAAAAATGTTTTCGGAAACATTTTTGATTGGGTTAAATCAGCTGAGAAATTGTTCTTAATTGCTAAAGAAAACTTGCAACAAAAGGAAGATTCAGAAACTTTAGTCAAATATAATGAAGCTAAATCAGAATTAACCTTAGATTTAAAAAACAAAGAAATTTTTTGGAAACTAAAATCAAGGATTAAATGGCTAAAAGAGGGAGACTCTAATACTGTTTTTGTCATCTTCAAGTAAAATAAAAAGAGAATGGATACAGGAACAAAGCTTAATAGATTCTGAAGTTGTAAAATTCTACACTGATCTCCTATCACATGAAAATCAAGATTTCTCATGTATAAACACTGCAGTTTTGTTGGAAACTATATCCACTGCCATAAATCAAGACATAAACAAAGAGCTAATGAAATCCACATCCCCAGAAGAAATCTCAATAATTCTAAAAGACATGGACAATGAATCAGCTCCTGGACCAGATGGATTCCCAAGAACATTTTACATACTCTCTTGGTCTATTATTAAACATGATTTAATTGATGTAGTAAATGACTTTCAAAATTTAAAATCTATCCCAGCCATTTCAGCAACATTAATCACTCCTCATATAAAGATTTTAGACCAATTAACTTATGTAATTTCACAAATAAAATCTTTACTAAGCTAATTTCACACAGATTAAAACCTATTCTTCAAGATTTAATGTCACAAGAACAAACAACCTTCGTAGCCAAAAGAGAACTAGCTGATAATGTCTTACTCATGCAAGAAATGACTAATTATATTCATTCCGCACAACTGGTAATCAATATGATTATAAAATTAGACATGATGAAATCATTTGACAGGGTTTCCTGGGATTTTCTATCTAAACTTCTAAAAAAAATAGGATTCTCAGATTATCTCAATGAAATGATAATGGGAAACTTAAAGACAGTTTTTTTCAATCTTAATAAATGGAGAAACATTTGTTTTTTTCCAAGCTTCCAGAGGATTAAAACAAGGAGATCCTCTATCTCCTTTGCTTTTTATCCTAATGGCAGAGGCTTTCTCTAAAAACATTAATTTCCTATTCCAATATGCCAACATTGGCTATTACAATCTCCCTAGTTCAATGAGACCTGTAACACGTCTCCCATTTGCAGATGATACTACAATATTCTTGAAATACTCAAAAAAGGAATTTAAAAGTTAATGGGATTCCTAAAAATCTATGAATAGGCGCCAGGAAAAAATAAACTTTGAAAAGTCCTCATATTTCAAATAAAAAATGCTAATCCAAGAATTTGATTCAGTAATTAGAACTGAAACAAAAATGATCTTAGGATCATTTACTTTTAAATACTTAGGTTGTACAATTTTCACTGGAAGAAATAAAAACATTTATTATCAAAGCTTACTGGACTCTATTAACTATAAAATCAACTCAAGGCAGAATAAAAAACTTAACACAGGCTGGCAAACTCACATTAATAAAACATGTTCTATCCACAAGTCCATTGCACATCCTCACAGTGCTAAAAACCACTATGAATACTGTTGAAAAGCTACACAAAATGTTTGCAAAAATTTCTATGGTATAACAAAGATCCAACAAACGGTAAAAGGAAAATTTCGAGAAGTTATAATGAATTAACCGATCCTGAAGATGAAAATGGTTTACATTTAAAGGACCTTAACATAATGACAAAAAAAATTCCTTAAAATTATGGTGGAAACTCCAGTAAGAAATAATTCTTTGGTCACATTTTTTGTGGTTAACTCTTGACAACAAAAAAAAACTAAATATTGGAAAAGAATCTTAGAGATTCAAGATTTAGCAATCGATAACTCTTTTGTTCAAATTAGAAATGGAGAATCTTCATTTTGGCATGCAAATTGGACAAAATTAGGTCCTCTAACAAAGTTTTGGCTTCAGAAACTGAGTTATTCTATCAAGATCTGTCCATACAAATTTCCTAAATCAACAAAGCTCTTATGTTCCTCTATTTCAAAAATCATTTCCAGACTCAGTTCTTACACATTAAAAGTTGACTATCAATTACTCCCTGAACATAAGGGTGAACTAATTTGGATGAATACAGATCATGGAAACTTCAATTTAAAATCAGCTTATGAGTTGATAAGGTATAGAAAAGTAAAAGTTCTATCCTTTAAATATCTTTGGCCCTCATTGATGCCTAGAAAAGTAAGTCTTTGGAATTGGAGATAGTTTAATCGCCTGCCTAAAATTTTAGAGGACTTCAATATGAATTTACCATCCAAATGCTGTTTTTGTAAAAACAGTTAAGATGATATACATCATGTCTTTAGCTCATGCACATTTTTAGAGAAAATATGGTAGTTGGTGAAAAAGATCTTTAAAATCTAACATACTGATCATAATATACTCTGGAACATATATTTCTTCTACTAGACATTAGATGTGAAAAATAAATGTGTTGCTCATATCATTAGAACTTTTCCTTGCATTGTATCTTGGTCAATATGGTGTGTTAGAAATAAGTTTATATTTGAGGGTATTAACCTTGATCTAAAATCAGTTTCTATCCACATATTGGATTTATTGAATGACATGTTATTAGCACACCGAATAGAAGTTGTATGGGATCTCTCTACTATATACCCTGCTCTCAACATTTACAGGAAACTGAAAATTAAGAAGGGATTAGTGATCTTTCCTGGTTTCCTTCAAACACCATATATAAAACTAAATGTTGATGGTTTGATTTTGAGAATTGGCACATCATGTATAGGCTGGATTTTAAGAGATCAGCGAGGAAAACATATCAAATCCGGCTCAAAAACAATCCCACGGTGCACCATCATAGAAGCTGAATTCTTGGTTGTGCTACAAGGTTTTCAATTGGCAGAAGTGCAAAGCATAAAAAAATTTACACATTGAATCAGATTCATTGACTTTAGTTAAAGTAATGAGAAGAGAATGGAAGATCCCTTGGAGATGCTTTGAAGTAGTGCGCAAGATATGGAAGTTTATGGACAAAACAGACTGCTCAATCACACACATTCCTCGAGAAGAAAACAAAGTAGCAGACTCGTTGGCCAAATTAGCTACATTCAATCAGGTAAATAACCTATATTATTTTGTAGGTTTGTCAAGAGATATACAAGGACTGATCCAGCTCGATGAAATTAGTTTTCCTTATACAAGGACTAGATAGAATTTCAATTCTCCTATATAAACTTATTGATGTATCCCTTATTTTATAAAGAACTATTCCACGTTTTGTTTTCAGATGTGAGTTTTACGATTCTTTCGTTCGGATAGGTTTATGTATTGGAATCGTAAAACAAATATCTTCTTGAGGTAAGGCCATTAAGTCCCTTCTTTTTGTACTATTTTATTTTATATTAATAAACGGGTAGGGGTCTACCAAACCCCCCACCATCACAGGTGGTTTTTTTAAAGTTCTTTTAATAAAAATCTTGAAATAGAAAAATTAATTAGAAAGATATAAGTTGAATTATTTTTAAAAAAAACTCTAACCTTTGCACGAAATATTCTTAAATTTATACTTTATGGAAGAATAATTTAGCGAAACATAAGGAATTAAAAACAAAAAAAATAGCTTCAGGTAGAAGAGTTCTTGTCCCAATTGCTTGTTATCATATTAAAGGTGCTGAATTCATTTTATTAGTGTTGAATTAGATTGTTAGTTTTAAATTTATTTTATGGGTACTAATTTTAATTTATTGGTACTGAATTAAGTTTATGACAAAATCTTGTATACGACCGCCTCACAGTGAGACTAGGGATTAAATTGTAAAGAATTCACATGGGGTTTCAAATTGAAGTTTTAAAAGTTCAGGGGCTGGATGAAATTTTGTTAATTTCCATTTAAGTCCAGGTATAAATAACAATCTTTCATCTTCTTCTCCCACATTTATCTTACGTCTTCTCTCTCCTCTTTCTCCCTTCTTCTTCAACCGCTCTGCTTCTCTCTCCTCTCCATTTTCCTTCAACCTCACACAATCTCTCATTTCCTTCCAATTAACCGCACACCCTCTCCATTTTTCTTTCTCCTTTCTTGCTCGCAGTGTTTCGTAGAGATCTTACTTAATTTTCAACAATGATGTTTTAGATAATGTTATTGATACTTCTCGTTTTTTTGTTTGATCTTTGATGTTTTAGAGTTTAAGGCTTGTTATTTGTGTTGGTGTGATATTTTAAGTTTAGCGTTTGATGCTTGTAGTATTTTCAAGCTAAAGTGTTCAACTGATGTTCTGTTTTGATTGTGTGTAATATCTTAGGGTTTCATTACGATTTTTGCTACTTTTTGTGTTGTTGCTGTTTCTTAGATGTCTAAGAACTTGCCCATTGTTACTGCAATTGAGAATGAAGGAGGATCTGTAAGTTTTGTTATTTTTCAGATGTGATGTTGTAGATACTATTGTTGATGTTTCTGGTTTTCTGTTTCATATTTAGATTTTAAGTACTGTTATCTGTGTTTGGTGTTATGTTTTAATTTAAGTGTTCGATACGTGTGGTGTTTTCATGCTTAAGTGTGCAATTGATGTTCAATTTTGATTGTGTGTGATATCTTAGGGTGTTTTTTGGTTGTGTGTGATATCTTGGGTTTTGTTACTATTTGTGCTAATTTTTGTGTTGTTGTTCCTGTTTCTTACATGTCTAAGAACACTTGCACATTGTTGCTGCAATCAAGAAGTAAAAAATAAAATAAAAAGACCAACAATA
>JAULKJ010312741.1:0-10863 GCA_032355405.1 Rubia balearica | reverse complement strand
TTATTACACGTAGGTAAAGATATTAACAGTCAAACATGTTTCTTGAACAGCTTGATTATGATTGCAGTGTAAATCTTGTTGGGTCGGAGGGAGTACAAGGATTAGGGGTGAATATAATTCATACTGTACAATAGAGTTCTTGCTTGGAAGGGGTGGGTTGGAAAAACTTGGACGCTGGATAGGATTTTGGTTTAGGGGAGGATGCATTTTAAGAATGCGTTCTCATGGGGGTTTTTTGTTTTATTTTAGTTAACCGGAAAAAATTTAATAAAAAGAAAATAGAGAGGATGCATTTTAAGAATGCGTCCTCATGGGGTTTTTGTTTATTCTTTTTATTTTATTTTAATTATCCAAAATTTTAAAGAAAAAAGAAAAATAAAGAGGACGCATTTTAGAAATGCATCCTCATGGGGATTTTTATTTTTGTTTTTTTAATTATCCAAAATAATAATTAAAAAAGGAAAAATGGAGATGACACATTTTAGAAATGCGTCCTGATGGGGGATTTTTGTTTATTTTTTTGGTTCATTAAAATTAATGCGTCCTCGTGTGGGATTTTAATTATTGTTTTTGTTGTATTTTAATTATCTGAAAGTTTTTTTTAAAATGGAGATCATGGGGGATTTTTTATTTAATGTTTTTGCTGTATTTTAACTATCTAAGTTGCGTCCTCATGTGGGATTTTATTTATTGTCTCTTAATTTATCTAATTTCCTGGGACACATTTTTGAAATATAATTTTTTTGTTTGAGTAAAGAAAAAAAATGAACAAAATTTAGGTACTATATATATGTACATATGTGTATGCTTTCCCGTAGATTAATGAATTAATCATTTCTTGATTAACCTAGTATTATTTTTTCGAATAGCTTGGTAGTATTTTCCTTTTAGAAAATTATCTAGTGCTCCCTATTTATTAACTTCACTGTAAGAAATTAAATTATTAGTTATATACAATGTTTATTTAATTTGAGGACGGTAATAATTTTAAAATATGAATAAATTCCTATTTGGTTGGTAGAAATATAGGTATTATTAATACAATGTTAATTGAACCCGCCTCGACTGTATTAATGACGCCCTCCGCAAAGTTTTTCACCTGTTCCACATGGTGGCGACGTATGGTGCGGAATGTGCGTCTTCTAACAGGCACATGGGTAGACGCTGCTAAGTTTTCATCCGGCATTCCTTCCGTGAAGTCCTCCTCCATATCGATTTCGACTTCGTCATTACTAGAATAATGTTGAACTGGAGGACCGCTAGCTGTATGGAACTGACCAGTTAGAGACAAATGTGTATGATTATTAGATGGAGTGAGGTACGCACCAGAATGAATCGGTGAAGCGATGCAGTGCGAAGGTCCAATATCTGATGGTCCTTCGTAGGCTGGACTTGCATGTGAAGGTCCGGCGTGGGAGGGACCAATGTCAGGAGTAGGTCTTGTAAAGCAATGTCGACGACCACCTTGTCTGCCAGGATGAGCCGGATGTTGGCTTCTGATGTCATTGTACCCGACACCATGTGGAGGTCCCTTAGCGTGCACGTGTGGCTGATAGTAACGCATTGTGAAAGGGTCATGCGCATATGCTAGGGCACCTGTGACATCTTCTAGGGTGTCCTTGATAATGTCTGCGTAAGGTGGGAAACATGCGTCCAAATTAACTTCGTGCCTGAGCCGCACCCTGGACATAAGCTACATCTGCAACAATCAGATAAACATGTTATATTTAATGAATTGTTGAAATTGTATGTATTAATAAAATGTTATTGGACACTACTAATGAATACCATATACTCCAAAGTTGCTCCATCTCCGTGAAACCCCCCAGTTACAGTTTGGCACCTCCTTGGCTAATCAATCAATTCAATGTGCTACGGAGATACCACTCCATGTATTCCCTTTCCGGCCTGTATGGATCAGCAGGCCCGAGGATCGGGGCTACGTAGTTATGTCGCTACTCCCACGCTTGAACATGGGTGCGTAGAACAATTCGTCAATCTGCATCCGATCTTCCCCGATGATCGCTTGAATGTAGTATTTTTTGGACCTCCTTCGACACTAACTCCATAGGTATTGGTTGGATTAAGCCGAACTTCCTGAGTACGCGGTGAACATGGTAACCCTCGACCATGTGCCAGCAAATGAGGTTGACAGTCAATAGCCAATTGTTCCTACCGGCTTACAATATAGTGGTAGATGTTGCAGGAGATGTTCAGAGTATGGCTGCCAGATGAACTGCAAAAATAGGAAGAATATTTAAATAATCTGATAATCAATAAATTTTGAAGACACTGGTGTAATGGGAACCCAACAATTATTGTTATACCTGACTGTCCTCGGGAGTTGTTAGCTGATCACGGTACTCACTGAGCACATGCATTGGTGATCTTAATAAATCAAACCGGGCTCTCCACCTGCTCAGAACATTGCGAAGAACATTACTTATCTCTTGTTAGGGAAAGGTAGTGAATAGTATGTTGTTTCAGTTAGTAAATACAAACATGGACCCAACTGCACGCACATTGTTTGTCAGTGGTAGTCGTTCGACTGGACGAATGCTCGGTATTCTCTCTCATGCCCACAACTGGCAAGTAATAAGAGTCAGCATAAAAATATAATTATTGCGATTACTACGAAATTGAAGTAAATGGTGCAAATGTAAAAGTATCAATGTTACCCAGAGGAGGACAAGGGGACCGGATATGGATTTCACTGGGGAATTACGACGTCACATAAGCTCCTGTACAAGTGTGCCAGAATTGCACTCCCCCAGCTAAACGGATATGCCGCAAGGACAGGTTACTGAGGTATCGTTATGAACATTTCTCAACAATGACATGAACGTACCCGGAAAAGCATCACTTGGACGTTCATAGTTGGTCTCAATCCTCTCCATCTGAATGTAAAGATCGGCTACCGACAAGGGCATTCCATCAACCGTCTTAAAGAAGGTCTCCATGGACTCGTCATCCTCCACTTCATAACATCGATAATACATAGAAGAACCAATCATTTCAGGACGACGATAAAATATTCTCACAAGAAACCCCCACACTGAATGCCAAGCCGTCTCACAATTAATTCAACTAATTGAGAGTGACTTAACCTTCGCTTCACGGTCACATGTTTCTCAGGTACTGGGGGATCGTAGTACACACCCACATTAACATCATACTTAATCACATCACATCTATACAAGTACATCAACAACTTCATCGTACAACCTCACTGTAGTATTATGCAACGAATAAATACCTCTGCAAACGGAAATTACCTTCCAACACCACAAACTATCATTCAATGAATATCCACAATGAACATGATAATGAACCAGATTTTTCACATGGTAATCATCAAAAACATTCAAAAGTCATTCACAAAACATTGATTTATAACATTGACACATGTTCGGTATCACATGAACAATTATCCATCTAAATTGTCTACATAAGGAGTCCTTTGTATAAAATTTACCTTCCTCAGGTAGGTGGTATTCCTGCTCTGAATAGGGACAAAATCCTCGATGTGTCACCCCAACTGTTCCTACACTTGAAGCAATCATACACTCAGTAAATGTAACGATGTCATCCAAATGATATTACCAAATACAATACATTTCACTGAAAAATTGTCACTCAACATGGTCAGTTCAAAGAGTTCCACAACGACTTTTCAAACATCAACATCATTTCGGGATACACAATTCTTGTAGTTGGATCTTATTAACAACATACTTATTCAAATAATATCCAATTATAACATTATACAATTTTGAGTCCTTCATTCTAAAACAAACAACTTTGCTCCTTAGCATGCTTCCGATAATATATTGCACCAAAAATTACGGACGTATCAACATGATGGTAAAAATTCCAAATATACTTCTAACAATAAATACAACGTAATACAAAGATTAGTGCAAAAAAATTTCCAGCATCCACCAAACATGTAGGTACAACCATAATTCATTCATCACTTCCAAAATTAGCACAACTCAGCTGCCGGATCCACAACACAATCAGCATCGACAATAAGACCAATAATTGAACCACTTACAACACCTCGTTGTTCAATGCTAGCTGTCGAAGGCGGTGGGAACCGGCAAGTCGGGAGAACTTCAACGGAGGTGAAAGAGAGGGGATTATTGCGAGGTTAAAAATTGACGGTGATCCGGGAACTGAGAACTGTAACCCAAAACTATACATGAAATACTCTGAGGGGCCAGTTTATGCGCAATATATGACCTCAAATACAGGAAAGCTCGACATCCAAAAGGATGAAAATTTTATTAGTCAGGCGTAGTACCAAAAATAACAGAGAGATGACTGAACAGATAAAACTGGAGTAGGCAGTCTATTGATGATGTAAACTGCTGTCGAAAAGGTATCATACCAAAAGGAATAATGAAGGCCAGAATGAAAGAACATCGATAAACTTGTCTTTGTAACATGACGATGCTTCCTCTCCGTGCGACTATTTTGCTCTGGAATGTAAGGACATGAAAGCCGATGATGAATACCCGTAGACTCAAAATGGTTTCGTATGCGATGATTCACAAACTCAATTCTACCATCACTCTAATTTTTTTTTAATGTTGGTAGAAAATTGACTATCAACAAGTGCTTCAAATTGCATATAATCCTTCACAAAATCAGACTTTCATTGTAGAGAATATAACCAAGTAAACCGAGAGAAATCATCAATAAAAATTACATAATAAAGATACCCGGCGTGAGACAACAGGAAAGGATCCCCAGAGTTCATAATGAACTAAATCAAGTATGTGTGGTATGCATTTAAAATTATCATTAAAAAAAAGACGCTTGCCTTTAGTCATCTCACAAAAAGTACATAAGTGAAGCTAGGCAGCAAGCTAGTGACTGACAAACTACCAGTCTTATTCAAAGATGAAATAACAGAAAAAGGAACATTTCCTAACCAACTATGCCATAGCTCAAATGAGGCCTTAGTTTTACTTGAATTGACAAAAGAAACTAAAGCAGCAGCACCATAGTCTGAAACGTAGAGACTTTCTTCACTGTGTCCTTGGACCACGAGCTCCTTGGTAACTTTGTTCTGAATAGTGAAATAAGTGTCATCAAAACAAACAACTACATTTAGATCCTTTTTTAACTTGGAAATAGAAAATAAATTCTTGGTGATGTATGGAACAACCAAGACATCAAATAAACTAAGGGAATCAGAAATTTGAGAATTGCCAGTGTGGGAAATATGCAAAGAAGAACCATTTCCAAAATAAACACGACGATTATCGTTATAAGAAGCGATGCTATCCAGGTTGGAAACTAACACAGTCATGTGATTGGTAGCACCAGAGACCATGTACCAATCAGAGGTTGCATTGAGTTGTTGATAAACTATGGCTAAGCTGTGTCTGCGGTATTTGTAACATTATTGCCAGATACATGTGACAGCCTGTAGCAGTATTCAACAAGATGACTTATACTATGGAAACATTGACAGACATAGATACCACCACCACGGCCATCCTACGGAGGGGCACCACCGCTGGCCGACGAAGGGTTTCGTCTGCCTCATATTCCACGGCCACGGCCGCCCCTCCCTCGTCCATAACCGTGGCCTCCCCTGTCGCAGTTGGATTGTCTGGACACCTTTTTACTAGCAAATTAAGTAGAGGGAACTGGTCCAAAATCCGTATATAAGCGAGTTTTGAGAGAAAGCTCTAAAGCCTCATCATCAACAACAAGAGTATACAAAGGAGGTTAAGATCCATTCACCATTTGAGTAGATGAAAACTGAGAAAACATATCATTCAAGCCACGACAAAACACTACTGTAATATCTTCATCCTTAAGAGGATAACCAAGAACACGTAATTCATCAAGAATTTCCTTAAAATGAGGGTCATAATCCTGAAAAAACTAATCATCTTGACAAATTCCATACAAACAATCATAGAGATAAAAGAGATGAGCACGAGAATTATTCAAATATTTAGTGGCTAAATCATCTCATACCTGAGCAACAGTGACCATACCGTCAACTGCTAACATTGCAGATGGAGTTAGGGATGAGAAAAGTGCTGCTTGGACTAGCTGATCCTTTTGAATCCATGCATCACGAGCAAAGACATCCTCAGAAACCTTGTCATCGGGTTCCTTAGAAGTAGAAATCGAAGGAGCAGAGGAGCATTTGGCAGAACCATCAACAAAACAAATCAATTTAACAGTGTGTAAAATCTGAGTACGCCAGTGAGAGTAGTGGGAAGCATCAAACTTGATAGTGATGCAGCTGATCAACGATGGAAGCGTAATTGAAATCATCAGAAATAAGCAAGAATAGATCCAAGCACAAAAGAAAATTCAAATCACACCAAACACACAACAATCTTGTGACTATAGAGAATGATTGATCTAATAGCTGTGGAAGGATGGAGCAGTAGTGGCGGAAATCTAGTCGGTGGCACTAGAGCAACAGTGGTTAGATCGTGGCAAGTGAGGAGCATGCGTTGAAGCATGAGATCTGGGACGGCAGTACGTGAAGGAGCGTGCGGCGGGGAATTGGTTTTCCGATCGGCAATTCTGGTGAGTAAGTGTTGCAGCGGAGGAAATCGACAAAACAAGATGGGTGTCCATGACCTTTGGTCAGAAAAAGTAGGGAGAAATTTTTTGAATTTTTTGGGAAAAGGCGGAGAATATTTAGAGAGACCTGACTGATACCAAGATAGAATGTAAAACCCACAAATAATTGTGGCTGTGTATTAATATATATGTGTGTGTCTCTGTGTGTGTGTATATATATTACAAAGGGTATACAAGACCTAAACAAATATGGAGCATGACATATACAAAACCAATAAAAAAAGGTATTCATTTCTTATTCTGATTCTAAATCAATTATATCTCTATTACTAAGAAAATATCATTTAATCTAGACCATGGTTTTCCACATTTTATTAAAATCAAACAATTAATTTTCTTTTCCATGATTATTGAATGGAATAAAAATTAGTGGGTGGCGTAGCAACGGAAGTTAACGTAAACAAAAAACTCATCAGGAGGCCTTTTTGCAATAATTATTTAAATGGGCTCGAGAACATACACCCACTTTATGGTTTATTCAAACATGACCAAATGCCTGTTTTCAACCGAGTTATCACTCGGGCGCAAAAAATGAATGGCCTAGAATATAATTTTTGGATTATAATACAATTTTACTAAAAAAATGTTTTTATGAGAATTACCGAAAAGTACTAAGAATCTGTTAATAATTCTTAAATTAAATAGAAAAATAGATAAGCAGTTATAAACACAAACATTAATTTTATTCAATATTTAAATAAGTTTGGTTTTAGTTAGACCAGTTGGTTTACTGTTTTTTCCCTGGACTAAAGCTTTCCCAAAACTGCACGGCATGTGCCCAAATTCAGAATTTACTGCACGGTATGTGCCCAAATTTATTTCTAAATATAACTTATTCTTTTAACAAGAAGAAAGCGTTAGAGCGGTATGTATAACATGTAAGCAGTATATAACAACCTGATACTAGAGAAGTTGTCTAGTTTTAAACTACCACTGCTACTATGAACAAGTTCTTGTGGAGATCTGGAGACACGACAAAAGGGTGAGAAGGCATTGAAACGAATTGAAACGAATGTAGATGATTATGGATAAATGCATATATATGGGAAAATGTAGGCAATAGAAAGCCCCTTTGCTATGATCAAGTACAAGTTCTGAGGATTAACTAGGTTTCTAAAGCATCCAAAAACTTATAGCGAAGTGTTACATTTATTGTGATGAAATTTTATTAAGATATCATATACTCCTAAACTGCACGGTATCTGCCCAACTTTATTTGAAACTTGTTTTTAAATTTATAGCTAAGATTAACATTCTTCATTTTCTAATATATTGTGTAATGTAAGCATAGTTAATCATTTAGGTAGTTAACTAGTGATTTGTTAATACTCTTTTCTTTATTAAAAATTACTAAATTAATGAAAAATTTAAAAAATTTATAGAATATTAGGTGAATTAGAATCAGGTTTAGAAAAGAATACCTTTTCTGATTGGTTTTAAATATATTCTTTTCTATGTCTAATTCTACCTTGTATATCCTTTATACCCACTATAGATATGATTACACATATCCACAATTATTTTTCCCGCCTTCATCAATTTTCCGGCGACCATCTCTTCTCCGGTGAGTTACCATCTCGTTTGATCGGCTCCTGTCACCGCTTGCTGACGCCTCCACCCATTCAGTCAGTCGTCGCTGCTCTTGTTTCTCTTCCGAAAGATCGTCGACTGTCGTTCACAAATCCGTGTTGTGCGATCGGTCCGATTAGTCCAACGACCTCCATTATTTCCAACGAATCTTATCCTGACGCCGTCCTTGGTTTTCTTTTTCAAGTTCATTCAGCGGCATCTCGGGCGTCAACATCATCTTGGCTCCATTTTCCTCCCGAGGTATTCTTCATCAAAAAGAATGCGTGATCCACACCCGCCATCAAGCCTCCCCCGTTGAGATCTAGGCGCCCATGCACCCTTTCCCGAGAAGCGCCTGTAGCCACCAGCGCGTGCACTGGATGTGAAACTTCTCCCCTGTCGTGCATGATTTCACGCGCCCTTAGTTCATCTGAGGAGCGTGTCTTCACGCTCTGGTCTTTAGCCTCCAGCAGTTTGTCGCAGTTTTTAGCTTAAAAATAACAAAAACTAAATAAAAAAATTATGGATTATTTTGATCGGCTCAAGTATCAATGGTGTCACATCTCGAGTCATGTTACTTCTTCTTGCTCTAAATTACACAGTGAATGGTAATAGTTGCAGTGTTAGCGGTGTAAGAAATTTGGTCATGTTTCCTCTCTTTGTTCTCATTTGGTATCTCGAACCTCATCTACTACTTCTCCACCACATGATCTTCCGCATATTCGCTGGATAACTGATTCTTGTGCAACCAACCACATGAGTTCTTCAAATTCCACTCTTTAAAACGTGACTCCTTATTCTAGTAACACTCATGTTATTGTTTGTAATGGTTCTTCCCTTAACATTATGCATGTTGGTCATTCTCGAGTTTCTGGTTCATTATCTTTGTCTGATGTTTTGGTGGTTCCACAAATTACTAAAAAATTTCTATATATTATCAAGTTAACACGGGATATGAATGCTATTATTTATATTGATGATTCTCCTCTCACTATTTCGAACAAGTTTTCTAGAGATGTTATGGGCAAAGGCCACAGTGATCGTTGCTTATATGTTTTGGATTATTATGGTGTTGCTTTATATGCATTTGTTGCATCGAGTGCTTCTAGAGCATCTTTTGAAGTTTGGAATAGTAGATTGGGTCATGTGCCTCACAACATCATTTCGTCTTTGAGCAAGTCTGAATGTTTGTCAGTTACTAGTTTGCTGCCTGAGCCTCACTTATGTTCCTCTTGTGAGATAGTTAAAGACAAGCGTCTTTGTTTTGGTGATAATTTAAAATGCGCATAGATGCAATGAAATGAATGTATTGAAATGATCTTGTGGAGATCTGGAGACACACCAAAAGGGTGAGAAGGCATTGAAATAAATGTAGATGATTACGGATAGATGCATATATACATGTGGGAAAATATAGGCAATAGAAGGCCCCTTTGCTGTGATCAAGTACAAGTCCTAAGGGCTAACTAGGTTTCTAACTTCTTGGTGGTTGGCCAGTTGGAACTACACCCAGAGATTTGTTTATGTCTTTATTGTGACAGAAAACATTAAATGGTAGATGTTATATACAATGACATACATTCTGAGTTTTTCAACATAAAAAAAGAAGTTCTTGCAGAGTTCCCCAAAAACCATCCAAGACCACACAACTTATAGCGAAGTGTTGCATTTATTGTGATGAAATTCTATTAAGATATCATATACTCCTACTTTATTTGAAACTTGTTTTAAAATTTATGGCTAAGATTAAGGTTCTTCATTTTCTAATATATTGTGTAATGTAAGCATAGTTAATCATTTAGGTAGTTAACTAGTGATTTGTTAATACTCTTTTCTTTATTAAAAATTATTAGATTAATGAAAAATTTAAAAAATTAATAGAATATTAGATGAATTAGAATCAGGTTAAGAAAGGAATACCCTTTCTGATTGGTTTTGAATATATCATTTTCCATATCCGATTCTACTTTCTATACCCTTTGTACTCACTATATATATGAATATACATAGGCACAATTATTTTGTGGGTTTCACATTCTATCAAAAGTATCAGATAAAATGTATTAATAAGCTATAGCTATATTGTAAAATCTGTAAAAAAAAATTAGTACCATTAATAAATTAAAAAATTTTATATGTGAACATTGTCTCGTATTTTAAGTCTACAAGTTTTGGTTTTGTCTGTGAAATGGCTATATCAATTTTTTGCGATGTTTGTATAATCAATTCCACTGTGTAAATTAATTGGAATCTTATCGCACTGTAACAATTTAAGAAAATCACGTCTAGAGTAGTAATTATATATTCTTTCCATTATTTACACAAAGAACATAGGTCAAATAAAGTTCAACAAAAACGTGCATTGAATATTAAATTATCTTCGGTATAAAATTTCTCCCAGAGTTGAATCCATGCACGTATTTGTTTCTTAAATCATAAAAGTTATGTTTCAAATATTTACACTGGTTTGTTTGTTGCAGCATTGCACATATGTTTTAATTTTTAAGGCACTTAAAATTGAGACAAAGTCTTGGGAAAGACCGTCTTTTCATAAGCTTATGGAAAGATGGGGTTTAATTAGAATAATAAAAGTTAAAAGGTCTTAGTTGCAATATTAAAGTTTTATTATGAAACATGTAGTAGTTATAAAATTTATAACCCGGTTCATGC
>JAULKJ010312722.1:0-10865 GCA_032355405.1 Rubia balearica | reverse complement strand
CAGCATAAATGATAATAAAGGGCCCATTACACAACTCTTAAATTGCATGTGCACACACATGCTTTCACAAATTCATCATCTTTTGGGTTAAAATACATAGTTATCCTTTTTTCTCTCGTCCAAATTTCACAACATATAAAAATACATAAAATCTAGTACTAAAATTGGAGAAGTTTTTAAAAAAATTTGCTCGTGCAATATAAGTTCCGTATTGAATGAAGCGTGTCTAAATAACATGCATATTTTCACTAAAAAATAACTACACAAGATTACTTATAATGATATTTCACTCAAATCACATTGATTTCTGTCTAACTCGATTGCTCAATAGAGAAAAATATTGTACGGGAATAAGAGGAAAAATTTGTCCAGTAAACTGATAATTATGAAAGCATAATTTTTTCTCCATTAAATGCACATAAAAATATAATTTAAAAAAATAAAATAAGTAGATTAAATTAAGTGAATATAATAAAAAATAATAAAAGTACTCACATTAAATATTTTAAGGAGAAACCTAAAACTAATAAAAAGAACATACATATATGCATACTATTTATTTTATGCATAACATAAAATGTAGTTTACGTGCATAAATAGATTTGCGTAAATCGAACGCGTTAAATTTGGGTTGAATGGAGTCCTGTCCAATTTAGGCCTGCCACATTCACTGTCGGGCGCCTTTCTACTGGTTGGTGGAGTTTTTTGGCCACCCTTTCCCCCCCGTTGTGCCCTTTTGGTGCAAAGAAGAGACTTTCACACGGTTTTTATTTGGTTGGCAGTTGGGTTTATTTCCATTGAAGCCGTTACAACCACTGGCGAAATCGCTGATCTCCATTATGTTTGAAAATGAAAGAGTAAAAAAATGGATTTTAAATGGTGGGAAGAATTGTCAAAAAAGATTATAGGGAATGAGTGTGAGAATGAATGTGAGTTTGGGGTGAATTTATAGGGAGAGTTTGTTGAGAAACAGCTTTTGAGTGACAAGTGGCTTCATATATGGAGCCAGAACATTGTTGAACGGAATGTCTAGAATTTACTCCCATTTTACTACTAGATTTCATGTATTTTTATATGTTGAGCGATTTGGACGACCAAAAAAGGATAATTATGTATTTTAACTCAAAGGAGATGAAGGGGTGAAAGTGTGTGCACGTGCAATTTAAGTGCTTTGTAATGGGTAGTTTTATATTTTGGGAAATTTATATGGGGAAAGGGGATAATTATGTATTTTAACTCAAAAGAATATGAATTGATGAAAGCGCAAGCAAGGTACAATTAAAGAGCCGTGTAATGGGTATTTTTATTATTTTAATGGTTCACTAGATTATAGCTCTTCCACGAGAAACTTATATCCTTCAACTGCCCACCTCAATTTGCCACTCATCACCCCTCTGAGGACCATAAAAATCCCTATTTTTCATTTTCTTCTTCATTTTAGACACAAAAATAGAGAAATTCATGGCTTTATTTGTGCTTCAAATGCCAGAGATGGCCATCGCAACCGTTAGAACCGCAGGTGAAGCTGCTGACTTCCATTTTGTTTGTAAATGAAAGGGTTAGAAAATAGGGGTTTTAAATGGTGATAATAAGTATCGAACAATATTAGCTAGAGGGAAGTGTGACCGGGAGGACGAATAGACTTTGACTGAGAACCTCCCAGGTTGCCGACTGGGAACTGCCATTTAATTGAAAAGCCTCGAATTTCTATATTTTGTGTTTATAATAGGAAGAGGGAAACAATAGGGGTTTTAATGACTCCCAAGGGGGGTGATTTGGGGTCAAATTAAGGAATATAATAAACTGGTACAACTTTCCAACAGCAGATTTATAACTTACCACAGAATAAAATATAATAAAGTGCCAAATTGCATCTAAACACACATGCGTTCACAAATTCATCTTCTTTTGAGTTAAAATACACAATTATCCTTTTTCCCTCGTTCAAATTGCACAACATATAGAAATACATAATCTAGGAATAAAATTGGAGATTTTTAAAAAAATATTTCCTCGTGCAATATAAGTTCCATACTGAATGAAGCATGTCTAAATAACGTGCATATTGTTACTAAACAACAACTACACATAATCACTTATAATCATATTTCACTCGATTCACATTGATTTCTATCTAACTCGATTGCTCAATAGAGGAAAATATTGTTCGGGAAGAAGAGGAAAAAGTTGTCCGGTAAATTAATAATTATGAAGACATATTTTTTTATCCTTTAAATGCACATAAACAAATATAATTTAAAAAAAGAAAATAAGAAGATGAAATTAAGTGAATATAATGAAAAAATAATAAAGAACCCACATTAAAATTTTCAAGGAGAAACCTAAAACTAATAAAAATAACACACATATATGCATACGATTTATTTTATACATAATATCAAATTTAGTTTATGTGCATCAATAGATTTGCGTAAGTTTGACGCATTAAATTTCGGTTGAAAGGGGTTTTAAATGGGGAGAAGGATTGTCAAAAATGATTATAAGGAATGAGTGTGAGAATGAATGTGAGTTCGGGGTGAATTTATGGGGAGAGTTTATGGGAAAACAGCTTTTGAGTGACATGTGGCTTCATTTACGAAGCCGGAACATTGGTGAATGGATATGTCTAAAAATTTCTCTCATTTTATTACTAGATTTCATATTTTTTATATGTTGAGCGAATTGGATGATGAAAAAGGGGATAGTTACGTATTTCAACTCAAAAGAATATGAATTGGTGAAAGTTTGTGGGTGCACATGCAATTTAAAAGCTGTATAATGGGTATTTTTTTTTATTTAGAGCAGTTGGGACGGGAAAAAAAAGACAATTATGTATTTTAACTTGAAAGAATAATAATTACTGAAAGCGGGTGCGAGCAAGGTGCAATTAAAGAGCCGTGTAATGGGTATTTTTATTGTATTTTATGTTGCACTAGATTATAGCTCTGCCATGGGAAATTTGTATCAATCTACTGCCCACTTAAATTTTCCACTCATCACCTCTCCGAGGACCATCAAAATCCCTATATTTTTTTTTCTTATTCATTGCAGACACAAAAATATAGAAATTCTTGGCTTTATCTGTGCTTCAAATGGCGGAGATGGGTATCGCAGCCGTTAGAACCACAGGTGAAGCTATGGACCTCCATTTTGTTTGTAAATCAAAGAGTAAGAAAATATTTGTTTTAAATGGTAATAAGGATTGTTGAAGAGATTAGCTAGAGGGAAGTGTGATCGGGAAGACGAAGAGACTTTGACCGGGAGCCTCCTAGGTTGCCAACTGGGTCTTCGGACATTGCCGCCATTTGAAAAACCGTTAAGGCTTCGAATTTATGTATTTTGTGTTTATAATGAAGAAGGGAGAAACCAGGGGTTTTAATGAATCCTAAGGTGGGTGATTTGGGGCAAATTAAAGCATATGATAAAATGGTACAACTTTCCAGCGGCAGAGTTATAAGTTAGCTCAACATAAAGAAAATAAAGTGCCCATTGCACATCTCTTAAATTGAAATTGCACACACATGCTTTCACAAATTCATCTTCTTTTGAGTTAAAATACATAATTATCCTTTTTTGTCTCGTCCAAATTGCACAACATATAAAAATACATAAAGTCTAGTACTAAAATTGGAGAAATTTTTAAACATATTCGCTTATGTAATATAAGTGCCATATTGAATGAAGCGTGTCTAAATAATGTGCATATTTTCCTTGAACAATAACTACGTATAATTACTTATAATGATATTTCACTGAATTCAAATTGATTTTTGTCTTACTCGATTGCTCAGTAGAGAAAAATATTGTACGGGAAGAAGAGGAAAAAGTTGTCTAGTAAACTCATAATTATGAACGCATAATATTTTCTCCGTTAAATGCACATAAACAAATATAATTTTAAAAAATAAAATAAGGAGATTAAATTAAGTGAATATATTAATAATAAAAAAAGTCTCAACATTAAATATTTTAAGAAGAAACCTAAAACTAATAAATAGAATACATGTATGCGTATTATTTATATAAAATAAAATTTAGTTTACGTGCATAAATAGATTTAGGTAAGTCTGATGCATTAAATTTGGGTTAAATGGAGTCCTGGCAAATTTCGGCCACCCACTTGCCTCACACTCGCTGCCGGACACCTTTGTATGGGTAGGTGGAGTTTTTCGGCCCACCTTTTCCCCTCATTGTGCCCTCTTGGGACGAAGAAAAGGCTTTCGCAAGGTTTTTCTTTGGTTGACGATTGGGTTTCTGGCTATTGCCGCCGTTAGAACCACTAGCGAAGCCGCTGATCTCCATTATGTCTGAAAATGAAAGAGTAAGAAAAAGGGGTTTTAAATGGTGATAAGGATTGTCGAAAAAGATTATAGGGAATGAGTATGATAATGAATGTGAGTTTGGGGAAAATTGATAGGGAGAGCTTATGGAAAAATATCGTTTGGGTGACACGTGGCTTCATTTACGAAGCCTGGACATTGTGGAATAGATATGACAAAAAATTTATCCCTTTTAATTATTAGATTTTATGTATTTTTATATGTTGATTGATTCGGAAGACGAAAACAGGGATAAATTGGTGAGAAGGATTGTTGAAGAAGATTAGCTAGAGGGAAGTGTGATTGGGAGGGCGGACACACTTTGACCAGGAGCCTCCTAGGTTGCCAACTAGGTGTTCGACCATCGTCCCCATTCGAAGAACCGAGAAAGCCACGAATTTCTATATTTCGTGTTTATAATGAAGAAGAGGGAAAAAACAGGGGTTTTAAGGACTCCTGGGGGGGGGGGTGATTTGGGGGCAAATTGAGGCATACGATAAAAATGTTACATCTTTTTAGCGGTAGATTTATACGTTAGCTTGGAATAAAAGATAATAAAAGTGCCCATTGCACAGCTTCAAAAATTCATCTTCTTTTGAGTTAAAATACGTAATTATCCTTTTTTTCTCATTCAAATTGCACAACAAAAATAAACAAAATCTAGAAATAAAATCAGGGAATTTTTTAACATATTCGTTCATGCAATATAAGTAGCATATTGAGTGAAGTGTGTCAGAATAACGTGCATATTGTCCCTGAACAATAACTACACATAATTAATTATATTGATATTTCACTCAATTCACATTGATTTCTATCCAACTCGATTGCTCGATAAAGGAAAATATTGTACTGGAAGAAGAGGAAAAAGTTGTCCAGTAAACTGATAATTATGAACACATAATTTTTTCTCCATTTAATGCACATAAACAAATATATTTATAAAAAAGAAAATAATAGATTAAATTAAGAAAATGTAGTAATAATAAATAAAGTATCCACATTAAATATTTTAAGGAGAAACCTAAAACTAATAAACAAAACACATGTATGCGTATTATTTATTTTATATATAATATCAAATTTAGTTTACATGCATAAATAGATTTACGTAAGTCTGATGCATTAAATTTGGGTTAAACGGAGTTCTGGCAAATTTCGGCCACCCACTCGCTACCGGACGCCTTTGTATGGGAAGGTGGGGGTTCTCCAGCCCACATATGCCCCTCATTGTGCCTTTTTGGGACAAAGAAGAGGCTTTCACAAGTTTTTTTTAGTTGACGATAGGGTTTCTGGCCATTGCCTCCGTCAGAACTTCTGACGAAGCTGCTGATCTCCATTATGTTTGAAAAAGAAAGAGTAAGAAAAATGGGTTTTAAATGGTGAGAAGGATTGTCGAAAAAGATTATAGGGAATGAGTGTGAGAATGAATGTGAGCCTGGGGTGAATTTAAAGGGAGTGTTTATGGATAAACATCTTTTGAGTGACACGTGGCTTCATTTACGAAGCCCAGACATTGGGAAATGGATAGGTCAAAATATTTATCCCTTTTTATTATTAGATTTCATGTATATTTATATGTTGAGTGATTTGGACTACGGAAAAGGATAATTATGTATTTTAACTCAAAAGAAGGTGAATAGGTGAAACTATTTGTGTGCACGTGCAATTTAAGAGTTTTTTATTGGCTAATTTTATATTTTCAGAATTTGGACGAAGAAATTGGATAATCATGTATTTTAACTCAAAGAAAATGAATTGTGAAAGAGCGTACGATTAAGTGCAATTAAAGAGCCGTGAAATGGGAGCTGTGAAACACCTTTTAAGTGACACGTGGCTTCATTTACGAAGCCCGGACATTGTGGAACAAATGGGTCAAAATATTTATCCCTTTTTATTATTAGATTTCATGTATTTTTACATGTTGAGTGATTTGGACGAGGCAAAAAGGATAATTATGTATTTTAACACAAAAGAATATCAATGGGTGAAAGTGTGTGCACGTGCAATTTAAGAGCTGTTAATGGGTACTTTTATATTTTTTAGCAATTTGGACTGGGAAAAAAGAAAATTATGTATTTTAACTAAAAAGAATATATTTTTTGAAGACGTGTGCGAGCAAGTGCAATTAAAGAGCCGTGAAATGGGTATTTTTATTATCTTTTATGTTACACAAGATTATGGTCCTGGCACGGGAAATTTGCATCATTCCACTGCCTACCTCAATTTGCCACAGATCACCCCTTTGAAGACCATCAAAACACCTATTTTCATTTTTGTTCTTCATTTCAGACAGCAAAATGTAGAAATTTGTGGCTTTCTCAGTGCTTCAAACGGCGAAGATGGCCTTCGCAGCCGTTAAAACCACTGGTGAAGCCGCGAATCTCCATTTTTTTGTAAATAAAACAGTAAGAAAAAGGATTTTAATTGTTTAGAATGATTTTTGAAGAAGATTAGCGAGAGGGAAGTGTGACCGGGAGGACCGAAACACTTTGACCGCAGGTTGCCAACTAGGTCTTTAGCCATCGTCGCCATTATAAGAACTGATAAAGCCACGAATATCTATATTTTTGTTTATAATAAAGAAGTGGGAAAAACAAGGGTTTTATTGATTCATATGGGGGATGATATGGGGAAAATTGAGGCATATGATAAAATGGTACATCATTTTAGCGGAAGAGGAATAAAAGATTAAACAATTACCCATTACACAACTCTTAAATTACACGTGCACAAACGTGGCTTCACAAATTCATCTTCTTTTGAGTTAAAATACATAATTATCCATTTTTTACCATCCAAATTGCACAACATATAAAAATAAGTAAAATCTAGCAATAAACTTGGAGATTTTATTTGACATATTCGCTCGTGCAATATAAGTGCTATATTGAGTGAAGCATGTCAAAATAGCGTGCATATTGTCACTGAACAATAACTTTACATAATTAGTTATAATGATATTTCACTCAATTCACATTATTTCTATCAAACTCGATTGCTCGATAAAGGAAAATATTATACATGAAGAAGAGGAAAAAGTTGTCCAGTAAACTGATAATTATGAACAAATAACTTTTTCTCCGTTTAATGCACATAAACAAATATAGTTTGAAAAAAGAAAATAAGTAGATTAAATTAAGTGAATATAGTAATAATAAAAAAAAGTATCCACATTAAATATTTTACGGAGAAACCTAAAATTAATAAACAAAAAAATGTATGCGTATTATTTATTTTATATATAATATCAAATTTAATATACGTGCATAAATAGATTTATGTAAGTCTGACACATTAAATTTGGGTTAAACAGAGTTCTGGCAAATTTCGGCCACCCACTTGCCCCACACTCGCTACCGGACGCCTTTTTATGGGCATGTGTTGGTTTTCGGCTCACCTTTCCCCTCATTGTGCTTTTTTGGGACGAAAAAGAGGCTTTCGTAAAGGTTTTCTTTAGTTTACGATTGGGTTTCTGGTCATTGCCGCCGTTAGAACTGCTGGGGAAGCCGCTGATCTCCATTATGTTTGAAAATGAAGGAGTAAGAAAAATGGGTTTTAAATGGTGAGAAGGATTGTCGAAAAAGATTATAGGGAATGAGTGTTATAATGAATGTGAGTTTGAGGTGAATTTATAGGGAGAATTTATGGAGAAACATTTTTTTAGTGACACGTGCCTTCATTTATGAAGCCTAGACATTGTGGAATAGATAGGTAAAATTTTTTACCCATTTTTATTATTAGATTTCACGTATTTTTATATGTTGAGTGATTTGGACTGCAGAAAAAGGATAATTATGTATTTTAACTCAAAAGAAGATGAATGGGTGAAACTGTTTGTGTGCACGTGCAATTTAAGAGCTTTTTAAGGGTTACTTCTATATTTTCTGCAATTTGGACGAAGAAATCGGATAATCATGTATTTTAACTCAAAAGAAAATGAATTGGTGAAAGAGAGTGCGAGCAAGTGCAATTAAAGAGCAGTGAAATGGGAGTCGTGAAACATCTTTTGAATGACACATGGCTTCGTTTATGAATCCCGGACATTGTGGAACGGATGGGTCAAAAATATTTATCCCTCTTTATTATTAGATTTCATGTATTTTACATGTTGAGTGATTTGGACGAGGCAAAAAGGATAATTATGTATTTTAACACAAAAGAATATCAATGTGTGAAAGTGTGTGTGCACGTGCAATTTAAGAGCTGTTAATGGGTACTTTTATATTTTGAGCAATTTGGACAGGGATTTTTTTTTAATCTATTTTAACTAAAAAGAATATGAATTTGTGAAAGCGTGTGCGAGAAAGTGCAATTAAAGAACCGTGAAATGGGTATTTGTATTATCTTTTATGTTGCACTAGATTATGGCCATGGCATAGGAAATTTGCAACATTCAACTGCTACCTCAATTTGCCACAAATCACCCCTTTGAGGACCATCAAAACACATATTTTCCTTTTTCATATCATACACAAAAATGTAGAAATTCGCAGCGTTCTCCGTGCTTCAAATGACAGACTTGGCCATCGCAGCCGTTAAAACCACTGGTGAAGCCCCGGATCTTCATTTTGTTTGTAAATCAAAGAGTAAGAAAAAGGGATTTCAATTTTTTAGAATGATTGTTCAAGAACATTAGCTCGAGGGAAGTGTGAGCGTGAGGACCCAGACACTTTGACTGGGAGCCTCCCAGGTTGCCAACTAGGTCTTCAGCTATCGTCACCATTAGAAGAACCAATAAAGCCACGAATTTCTATATTTTGTGTTTATAATGAAGAAGAGGGACAAAACAAGGATTTTAATGATTCATATGGGGGTGATTTGGGGTAAATTGAGGCATATGATAAAATGGTACATCATTTTAGAGGCAGAGGAATAAAATATTAAAAAAATACCCATTACACAGCTCTTAAATTGCACGTGCACAAACGCTGCTTCACAAATTCATCTTCTTTTGAGTTAAAATACAGAAGTATCCTTTTTTACCGTCCAAATTGCACAAAAAATAAACATAAATAAAATCGAGAGATAAACTTCGTGATTTTTTTGACATATTCGCTCGTGTAATATAAGTGCTATATTGAGTGAAGCATGCCTAAATAGCGTGCATATTGTCACTGAATAATAACTTTACATAATTAATTATAATGATATGTCACTCAATTCACATTATTTCTATCTAACTCGATTGCTCGATAGAGGAAAATATTGTACAGGAAGAAGAGGAAAATGTTGCCCAGTAATCTGATAATTATGAACACACAATTTTTTCTCCATTTAATGCACATAAACAAATATATTTTGAAAAAAGAAAATAGATAGATTAAATTAAGGGAATATAGTAACAATAAAAAAAGTATCCACATTAAATATTTTAAGAAGAAACCGAAAACTAATAAACAAAATACATGCATGCGTATTGTTTATTTTATATATAATATCAAATTTAGTTTACGTGCATAAATAGATTTACGTTAGTCTGACGCATTAAATTTGGGTTAAACGGAGTCCTGGCCAATTTCGGCCACCCACTTTCCTCACACTCGCTACCGGACGCCTTTGTATGGGTTTAGGCTCACCTTGGCCCGTCATCTTACCTTTTTGGACGAAGAAGAGGCTTTCGCAAGGCTTTTCTTTAGTTGACGATTGGGTTTCCGACCATTGCCGCCAATAGAACTACTGGTGAAGCCGCTGATCTCCATTAAGTTTGAAAATAAAAGAGTAAGAAAAATGGGTTTAAAATGGTGAGAAGGATTGTCAAAAAAGGTTACAGGGAATGAGTATGAGAATGAATGTAAGTTTGGGGTAAATTTAAAGGGAGTGTTTATGGAGAAACAACTTTTGAGTGACACGTGGCTTCATTTACGAAGCCCAGACATTGTGGGATGGATAGCTAAAAATATTTATCCATTTTTATTATTAGATTTCATGTATTTTCATATGTTGAGTGATTTGGATTATGGAAAAAGGATAATTATGTATTTTAACTCAAAAGAAGATGAATGAGTGAAACTGTTTATATGCACGTACTATTTAAGAGCTTTTTAATGGGAACTTTATATTTTGTGGAATTTGGATGGGGAAAACGGATAATTATGTATTTTAACTCAAAAGATAATGAATTGGTGAAAGTGTGTGCGACCAAGTGCAATTAAAGAGCCGTGAAATGGGACCCGTGAAACATCTTTTGAGTGACACGTGGCTTCATTTACGAAGCCCAGACATTCTGGAACGGATGGGTCAAAATATTTATCCCTTTTTATTATTATATTTCATGTATTTTTACATGTTGAGTGATATGGATGAGGCAAAAAGGATAATTATGTATTTTAACACAAAAGAATATCAATGGGTGATAGTGTCTTTGTGCACGTGCAATTTAAGAGCTGTTAATGGGTCCTTTTATATTTTGAGCAATTTGGACTGGGAAAAAGGATAATTATGTATTTAACTAAAAATAATATGAATTTGTGAAAGCATGTGTGAGCAAGTGCAATTAAAGAGCCATGAAATGGGTATTTTTATTATCTTTTATGTTGCACAAGA
>JAULKJ010312703.1:0-10867 GCA_032355405.1 Rubia balearica | reverse complement strand
GTTATAAAATTTATAACCCGGTTCATGCAACCCAAAAATTTTATCTTCATTTCTTCTAATTTACACTTTAAACCTTGATCTTTTCATGACTTATGAAAAGATCGTCTTTTAAGAGACGGACTCTTTTAAAATTAATGATTAAAATAATTTTGTATGATAAATAAAAATAAATATTAAAATATCTCATTAATTACATTATAATTCAATCTAACTGTCTAAAACAAAACTTTGAGCCTTTTAATATTTGATGCGGCGAATTTTAATTGATTTGCTTTTAGCTGGATGGTTCAGTATTTTAGTCAAAATACGTGACTGGATTGAAGAAAAGTATTTCATCATCGTTTTTTTTTTTGGCAAGTACACGTGCTTCTAGAAAATTTTGGACCAGATATTTTCATGATAATAATGTTGCTTCCGTTTGTGAGTATCTCATAATAATTTTTAAATTTTTATATCACCACCGAACTATTAGACGAGTTTTACTTAGGGTCATTTTCTTTAAATATGATCTTTTAATAAATTACGAAAAGATCAAATGGTGAATACTTAGCCCATAATTTGGAAGTTGCTTCCTTTAGGTCCAGCCTAATGTTCATATCAACAACGAACCGATCAAGGTGGAGCCTTGTCTGAAGGACGTGGCCACCTTTCGATAAAGGCGGAACCATATTTGAATATTTAACCACAAACCGAGATTATAGGAATCATGATGCAACCCACGATCTCAAATGCTAACAATACGGAACCACGATTGCAGACATCTACAAATACAAGGAGATTAGCAATGAAGAGGGTAAGTGATACTAAGTTGAGAAATTCCAGTTCTCTAAGGAAAAGACTGACTTAATCATCGGATTGTCTTCCACATAATCATTTTCGGGATCTGTTTTGCAGGAGGATATATTTCCCGATGAACATTTAGTGTTCTACTTGGTTGGATAGCCACATCATTGGCGTCGTCTGTGGGAATGAAATTTTTTCTGTTCTAGGATCCTTCAAGTAAACAATTGTGTTCACCAGAAGTGAGAAAAACCATAATCACCAGACACAAGAACATACAGTCGGACACAACAAAAACATTCATCCTAGCTAAGATCAAGAGTTCGTCCCTAGTAGAGAAAGGGAACGTAATAACGAAGATACATATGATAATGAGGAGGAAGCGGAACCCCCCAATACTAACCAAGAAAAAGAAAGGCGAGCGTTCGCAACATTTTTGGAGGTGAACAGAGAAAGTCTGTACAATCAGTTTTTAGCCACCCTAAAGCCAAATCCATGAAGGTGAGCAAAAAACAAAGTCAGGTGTAGGAAAGCCTCAAATGCGAAGATTAGTTATAAGAGATCATAGCAATGCAGACAAATCGCCATTGGCACCACATCTTCGTGATTTCAAAATTCCAAAGGACTTCAAGTTACCTTTGCATGTTAAAATCTACGATGGAACCACAGACCCGAAGGAATTCTTGCATTCTTATCCCAATAGCATGATATTTTGCAATGCGGATAGAGTTGGTATGCAAAGCTTTCCCCATCTTCTTATTGGGGACAACGATCACATGGTATGAAGACTTACCATGTGGAATCATTAAGTCTTAGGCATAGTCTTCATATTTGTTTTTGAGTCGTTTCTATCAGAAACAGAAGTTAACAAAAACAATCGCAGACCTGAACACCATAGCTCAACGAACTGATGAGAGCGTCACGGAATATTAGAATCAGTTTGTCAAAAAGTTTGCATGTTTAAGATTTGTCGTTCAAATCCGCTTTGGGCACATTCACGAAGGCATGCAGTCAGATGAATTCTAAAGGAATTCACGAAAAATTTGTCTGAAACCCCAAGAGAGCTGCAAAAAATTATTGAGAAATACGTGGGAACTGAGGAAGAAAATAACCGTAATATAGAGCGAGGCGAGAAAAGAGTGACGAAAAATACACATAAGGGGTTTGAGAAAGGGAAAGGAAACATCCCTTTCAAGGGAAGAGAATCAGAGATACAGGTCGCATCGTTCCAAGAGACACCCCTGATAAAGTCAAGGAGGGAAATATGGCAAGCGAACAGGGAACTATTCCGCGAGCCAACTTCAATGATAGCACCTCCTGATAAAAGGTCCAGAGAATACAACGTTGCCTTCCACAAAGACCATGACCATGATATCGAGTATTGTAGAGATCTAAGAAGGTAGATAGAGGAGAACCCGAGGAACAACTATATGACCCAATACAAGAAGAAAGATGGGGGAATCCAGTACAACGAAGCCAACAAGGCGGGAAGCTCCGTGGCAAAAAACAAAGGCATAGCGAACACACAGAGTAAAAATCAGAAGATGACAGCAGCGGTTGATTATGATAAAGATACATCAACCAGGGCTCCAGAAAGAGTAATCCTGTTTATACATAGGTCAACTGAGTCCTTATCCAATAATGCTTGGAAAACCAAGGCCATGTATTTGCCACCACAAAAGGCTGCGTACAAGAGGTTTCGTTCGGTCTAGACGATTACGATTAGCGAAGAGAATGTGATTCCCAACGCTTCACCTCATAATAACCCAATGGCCATCATTGCTAACATTGGAAATGCAACAGTCCATATAGTATTTGTAGATTATGGAAGTACAGTTGAAATCCTATTTGTTGATTTCTTCAATATGCTAGGATTCAAGAAAACGGATTTAAAAAAGTCCACATCCTCACTTGTACGATTTACAGGACGAGTAGAGACACCCCTGGGCAACATACACCTGACTGTCACCATTGGTGAGAGTGATAGAAATTGTACCATCACGTGCGATTTTGTAGTTATGGACGCACCAAGTCCATTTAACGTTATCATTGGAAGACCTGGGATAAACTGAACAAAGGCGATATGGTCTCTATACCTCTTAGTAATGAAGTTCCTAACCTTAAATGGAATCGCAACAATCAGAGGAAATCAATAAACAACGAGGTAGTGTATGGTCATCGCGATGAAAGCAGGGAAAATTTTGGTGCAAACAAAGATGGTTAGCACTGTCTTAGATAACAGTTTACTTGGGCAATGTGATTCAGCATTAGATCTGGGAGAAGAAACTGAATTTTTCTCTAGATGACGAGGACATTTCCAAGTGCGCTAAAATAGGGAAGCATATTCCAGATCTGTAGAAACAAAAGGTCATAGAAATCCTGCGAAGTCATAAGGATACATTCGCATGGAGTGTATAGAACATTGTAGGAGTTGACCCAGAAATGGCTACCCATTCCGTGAACATCAGTGATTTAGTTAAGATAGTTAAGCAGAAGCAACAAAGCTTCGTTAGTGACAAGCAGAAAGCAATTGAAGAAAAAGTAACAACTTTACTTCAGGCTGGTATTCTTAAGGAGGTAAAGTATCTGAAATGGCTGGAAAATCCATTCATGGGAAAAAAGGAGGATGCAGGATGGAGAATTCGTATAGTCTTCATTGATCTAAACAAGCCATGCCCAAAGGGGTATAAAATTTTTCTAAGATTGACCAACTAGTTGAAGGGATTTTGGGATAAGAAGTCCTAGCCTTTTTGGACGCGTATAAAGGACACCAGCAAATACTAATGAATCCAGAATTCACGGAGAAGACAGCGTTCATAACAACCTTTGGAATATTTTGTTTTGTGAAAATGTCGTTTGGCCTAAACAATGCAGGGGCAACAGATCAGAGAGTGATCGACAATGCATTTCGCAATCAAATAAGATGAAATGTGGAAGCATATGTTGATGACAGGTTGTCAAAAGTAGAAATATAGGAATCTTTGCAGAGGATTTAAAAGATACATTTGATACACTAAATGAGATTAACATGAAGTTTAATCTTAAGAAATGCATAATTGGAGTAGGCGCAGGGAAATTCTTAGGATATATGGTATCCTCCACAGGAATCAAAGAAAATCCAGAGAAAATACAAGCTACAGTTGACCTTCCTCAACCGCGAACAGTCAAGAAAGTGCAAATATTAATGGGATCATTGGCAACACTCGGTAGATTTGTTTCAAAGGCAGCTGAGAAACATTTCCCACTCTTGAAATTCTGAAAAAGGTAAAGAAGTTTAGCTGGAACGAAGAAAGTCAAAAGGCATATGATTCCATGAAGGAGCGGCTCCAGGCATTGCCTACATTGAATTCACCAATCTCAAGAGAACTATATCTGTAGTTAGAATTTTCAAAGAACGTAGTCAGCTCGGTTCTACTATGACAAGAAGGCTAGAAACAGATACTAGTATACTACATTAGGTGAATACTACGAAATGCAGAGAGAGCGTACATGCCAGTCGAGAGGTTAATTCTAGCCTTTGTATAGCAAAAAAAAAGATTGCAAATCTATTTCCACAGTCATAGGATAGTTGTTTATACTGATCACCCAGCCAACAACATCTTCAAGAAGCCTAAAGCATCTGGTAGAATGACAAAGTGGGCTCTTGAGTAGGGCAATATGAAATCAAGTTCCAACCACGAAGTGCAATCAAGGCACAGGGCTTAGCAGACTTCATCGTAGAGATAACGAGAGAAGATGAACAAGATATGAAGGCGCATCAAAATCTTGGAATCAACAAAGATAAATTCAAGTGGGAGGACATTGCTTGGAAACTGTTCGTGGATAGAGAATCCATCAAAGAAGTTTGCTGTGCGGGACTACCATTAGTCAACCCAGAAGGAGGGGAGCACAGATACTCACTTTTTTTTTTACTTTTTGCTCACCAACAATGAAGCTGAATATGAGGCTTTAATATCTGGTTTATATTTTGCAGTAAAAATGAAGGTCAGAAGTATCAAGGCCTTTAGTGATTCACAAATAGTTGTTCAGCAAGTGCGATGAGATTATGAAGTGCGAGATTAGCAGCTAGTGAAGTATTTTGGAAAAATTCGTGAACTCATTCCCCAGCTTGAGTACTTCGATGTTCAAGATGGACCAAGAGGTGAGAATGCATAAACAGATTCCTTGAACAAGCTAGCGACAGCTGGATTTGATTCATTGTTCGGCCACAAAGATATTAAGGTGGAAAAGATCCCAGTCAGTAATATAGTAACTACAACTGTGTCAACAGTACAGACTCAAGAAGTAAATTGGATGAAAGGACTGATAGAATACTTTGCAAGAGGAAAGTTACCAGCAGACAATATACAAGCCAGAAAATTAGAGATGCGATCTCACAACTATGTCTACGAAGAGGGAACCTTGTAGAAAAAAGGTTTCTTGACTCTGTGGATAAAGTGTATAGTCCCATCATAAGAAGGGAAAGCCTTAAGGGAAGTGTATGAAGGATTGTGTGGAACGCATCAAGGTTCTAGAACAATTTCAAAGAAGATAATTCGAGAAAGATACTACTGGCCGCGTATGTTCAACGATATGTACAACTTCATGCTCAAATATAAAAGTTTCCAGATCAACACTATGATATTGCACAAATCACAGTCAGTTTTAACAGGAATATATAGAGCTTGGCCATTCGATTAGTGGGGAATTGATCTAGTGGGACCCTTCCCAAAGGGTACTAACAACGCAAGATTTTTAATAGTCGCGATTGACTACTTTAACAAATGGGAGGAAGCGAAGCCTTTGGGAAGAGTAACAACAGAGGTAACAAGAAAGTTTGTCTGGAAGAACATAGTTTGTCGCTTTGGGGGGCGACATATTATTTTAACGGACAATGGCACACAATTCAATAGTGGAGTCTTCAATGAATGGTGCTTGAAGTTAGGGATTAAGTAAAAGTTCACTTCTGTAGCTCACCCTCAAGCTAATGGACAAGTGGAAGCCACCAACAGGACTATAGTTCAGGGTATACAAAAAGTATTGGAAGGGAAGCAAACTGGTTGGGTGGAAACAATACCCAATACGCCGTGGTCGTATAAAATAACTATTCAACAACCAATAGGAGAAACGCCATGCAGTCCAGTCTATGGTCATGAGGCAACAATACCGGTGGAAATCGGGAACTCAAACCTTCGATTACAGGTATATAAGAAGGTTGATAATCCTAAAATAATGATATTGGACCTGGATGAACTTGAGAAAAAAAAAGCAACAAGCAACGATCACAAAGGCGAACTACAAGGAGAAGATGGACAAGCCATACAACCAGAAGGGCAAAGAGACGCAATTCCAAATTAGTGATCTTGTGTTGCGAAAGAACAAAGCAAGTTTGGAAAAAGAAAAAAGGAAAGCTAAGCCAAAATGGGAGGCCCATACAAGGTAGCGAAAAAGCACTGATCGAACAGCTATGAGCTAGAGAGATTAGATGGCAGCAGCGTCCGTAACACTTGACCTTTGATCAACTTAAGAAGATTATGTGTCCGATTTAAGATTGAGGATAGGAAGAATCCAGGTTATATAGGAGCCATGAAATAATCATTGATGACATCATGTTCTTCTTTTGTTTTGAAGGCGATACTATCGCAGTCGTACATGAAAAATATAAAAAAGCGTCTTTGGGGGAAACATACTTTTCATGTCCTTTACTTGCAATCTCTAATAATCAACAAAGACACATCGCAAACAATCGAGTTTGACCAATCGTGAGACAATAACTTACAACATTCCAACTTTGCAAACTCTAGATCTTGTAACATCGTAATTTTACTTTGGCAAGCTATAGATCTTGCATGAAGGCACATATGCCTACAAAAACAGTGACCCAAGCAATAGATCTTCCAGATTGCACAATACAAGTTCCAGAGTTCCCAAGCCATAGATCTTGGAACTTTGTAAACTCAACTAAGTAAGCTATGCAAAAAGGCAGATATGCCCATAAATGCGAGAAACGCAGGCAACGGATCTTGCAAGTTCGCACAATACAGACATTTAATTTTTAAAGCTATAGATCATGAAAAATAAGCAAACATGCCAGCAATATCGGCAATAACAACTAACTATGCAAGCCTTCCATGATAAAGGTTCAAAAATTAAAGCATGAAAGTAACAGATCTTTAGATGTGTAAACAAACGAACACAAGGTAATATAAAAAGCACAACACGTTGTGTTGTTAGATAGCAAAATAACTAAAATACAAAATACAAGTTAGTATAAGGTACTACTTCGAACATTCCCAAAAACAAATGCGTACATTTGATTAAAGAAGAAAAAGAAATCTATCGGTGCCTCGATTCGCAAGATGATGCTGAGGACGAAGAACCACCACCACGACGAGGTTGTCCAGCTTTGCAATGAGATTTCTCAGCCTCGCAATGAGATCGCTTAGCCTCGCAGTCGTCTTCTAACATATGGTCTTAATGCCATTTCATGAATAAGTAGGCGGGAAGTTACGTTGCATCTCTTCGCTCCATACGATCAAGATGCTTAGCGTAGTACACCTTGAAACCAGTTATGGGGCCAAATTCCTCGCGATCAAGTTGCACGCTCATAACATCAATAATATCTTTATAACTCTTGTTAGTAGCTATCAAATTCCCCACTTCGTCTTCTAGACAACAAATATGATACTAATAGCTTCAGACACAATAATCCTCTGCCCATTGATACTCATTGTCAGGTCTCCACAACCAGCAGAACCACGAGATGATGAGGGAAGAGACTGAAGCTTATCCTTATAATTAACACTGATGTACACAAGAGTCAAGATGGTTACAATCAGCACAAAGCTCTTCATTCTCACAACAAATCTGAGTGTTTGTGGCAAATTGTTTGTCAAATCTACACTATCACCCGGCTGAAGAAGAAGATAAATGGTCACACTCACTTTGCTTTTTATTCAAAAGCTCCAAGACTGTTTATCAATGATCATAATCTTTTGATGAGCTTCGCTTGCCTTGCTTGAAGAAAAATTCTTAGAGTCCTCTTGCTGACGAAGAATTCTAACTATGCTCAGTTGTTAACGTTGAATGAGGTTTTTTTGTTCAGCACAAAACTCTTTCAGTTCGCGGACAGAATCTTGAGTATCCTTTAAAGTCCTCGCCAATCCAACTTCAAGATCATGGATACCAAGTAACATATACTTCAACCGAATAACCAAACATGCAACCTAATCATAAACATGGGAAGGAAGATGAAGCAAAGGAATATAACGCCAACATATTCAAGATCAACCAAGCTACAAACTCTATCCTTATCTAAAGATTCAATATTGCAGCTTTCAGGTACAAACTTGCTACAAGAGTATGTAGCAGAAGGAGTTGGAGATGATGAGGAGGAAGGAAGTTGCTATCTAAGGCATAATGGAATAGATTCTAGATTAGAAAAGTTATTAGCGGAAATAATCTCAAAGTATTCCTTAGAGAAGGACTAACTAATTTTGCCCAGCACTATAGGACAAAATGAAGAGATGACTTATATCTAGGAGGATCATAAAAATGAACATTAGATCCCAAATAGTCGATAAGTTTCAAAAACTTATGATCAACCAAAATATCAAAACACTACATATGAATAAATACTATGAGAACTTACAAAATTTTAAGCACGATTCAAGGTTAATACTTATAAAAATGAAACACTACAGAGGTACATCAAAATATTCTTATCAATTACAAATAAATATCAATGGTACTAAGATCCTTTAACATTAGAGTGCAAAACATGCAAAGTATGGACAAGGGCAGAGGAATCCTCCTTGTTCGCATCCTGCGTGGAGACCTCAATGCTTGCATTGGCTTCAGCTTTTGCGTTGGCTTTAGCAGTTGCGTTGGCATCAGAACTAACAGGAGGTTTATAAAGCTGGGAACCGAAAGGAAGATCCTCAAAATAATCAATCTCACACTTCTTTAGTTTATCCATAGAGGGAAAACAAGGCAGACCCGCGAGGTGGGACAGCAAGGCGTAAGGGTGACCACCATAAAAAATGCTACAGATAAACCCTTTGTTAAGAACAACCTTCTATTGCTCTAGCACATTCTCAGACTTAGCTAGTTTAGGCAAATTCTGGGCCTTCACAGTAGGTTTCAATATTCACAGCTCAGCCAGAGCCTCAATGTACCCAACGTTGCGAGCAGTAATGGAAATCTCTTCAAATAAGGCGTAAAATAACTTTGATTTCACCAGACAATCAAGAACGGCCCTGAGGTACCCAAATAAAACAGGACCGTTAGTCTGCATCCCCTCCAACTCAGAACGTAACTTGCCACCCTTCTTCTCAGCAGCAAAAGCACGATCATCAGCTGACTATGTACGTTTTTTCAGTATCCTCAACAGAAACATTCAAATCGGTGCACTTAGCTTCAACTGCCTGCCATTTCTCTAAGAGCTAACCATCTTCTTGAACAAATTTGGCAACTCGCTAGCTGACGAGTTGTAGATACTCCCCAACCTAGTTTTCAAAAGTATGTACACAAGTATAGTGATTATATATCGTAATAAGGAAGCACAAAATTAAAACATATATAAAACTTCAAGAAACATACCGCAGTCATTGTCTTAGGAAGTGAAAATTTGGATAGAGTAGCAGAGATAGTTCCTTCCACTATTAAGTCATGGCTTTGCGGTGGAGGCTTAGAGTGACAGTGGCTGATGTGCCCTCTTTTGAGGAGGATCTAAAGCGTTGGAAGATCCACCTGTTTGATCCTTGTTCTTTCTTCTACACGAAGTGCCATGGGTATTTTGAGTAGCGATATCCCTACCTTCTTTAGCAGTTGCCTCAAAAGTTGCTTGCTGGGAGCTAGCTTTGACAACCTTATTCGGGGAGACAATGGTGTCATTGTTTTCATTGGTTTGAATAGCCATGACTTCGGCCTGCTCATCTTCATCATCAGGAAAAAAAAGTTCTCGCAATGGGACGCCTGGTTAAATATATATCTGCAATTTAGTATACTAAAAAGCCAGATGAGCATACAGAGATAACATAACGATGATAAAAGTAGGAGATAAATAAATAGGACAAGAAAAAAATAACAAAATAGTGACAAGCAAACACATTTGCTCACAGTATCAGTACTGTGAAGAAACATCGAATGTTCACTGAGTGTTAGTAAAACCCCGGAATCAACAATAAGGCGAACCCCAGCCTTAGGAAGTTTTGATTTAGGAAAATTAGAGTTCCAAACTGGAAAAGATTGTTGATTCCCATCACCAGGTCTAAGAAAGAAAATCTTTTTACACCACACCCCCACAATTATTAGGGAATCAACAAACGAAATCGACTGTTGGAATGATTGGATAAGGGTGAATTTGTTAGACGAGTTTTTTACCTTATGAAGCTGATAAATGCTACCAAATATGTCAATGGAAAAAGAAACTTGAGCCTTTTCATGCATATGATAGAAGACAACAAAAATTGAAATAGTTTTTGGGTGAAGGTGAGATAACGCAACCTGATGATGGGAGAGTAAGTCTAGAACATACAGAGGTAAGGGAAAAATAAATACAAACTTAATATAGTCTAAATAACTGGAGATAAAGCCAGAAGGAGGGGTGCCAACACTTTCAAAAGGCTCAGGGGCCCTAATCTTATACAAAGATAAAAAGGGATAATTATCCTTTATATTTTCTATGTAGTAATCAGAAATAACACTAATAACGGCAAAAGAACCAGTGGGATGGTCGAAATCCTCTACGGAATCGACATTGTCAACGGGAACATGGTTATTGGAGATTCAGCAATATTCAACAACATTGAAGTAGTGAGAACTCCTAAATTCTAAATGAAAATTTTATCAATTGGAAATTACATATGGCAAAAATGGTATATTCCGGCAAAAAATTGAAGAAGAAAAATGAAGCAAATGCCGGAGGAAATCAGAGAAAATGAAAAGAGTAAAATGCTTAGATGACCCCCAGTTCTTTGGAAAGTGCAAATATAACCCTCAGTTTTTCAAAAGTGCTAGTATACCCATGGCTAATTTTCAAAAGTGCAGATATACCCATGGCCGGCCAAAATATGTAAACTTATACCCGAATACCCACTTTTTTCCT
>JAULKJ010312694.1:0-10867 GCA_032355405.1 Rubia balearica | reverse complement strand
ATTAGAATAATTACTTAACTTTGCTATTTGTGTTGTTTTACTTTCATAACTTAGGAAACCAACCAACAACCCCCCCTTTTACTTGCTTTTACTCCCTCCGTCCCACTACAAATGGCATATTTACTTTTGGACCAAATTTTTAGGAATTGTTGTGGCCTACATGTTTGGCGGGGTATGATTAATTGATGAATTTGGATAAAAAATTGGGGCAATCTTGAGCATCAAATCATGCTAAATTTGGAAAAAAGGCAAAATATGCCATTACTGGTGGGACGGACTAAAATAGAAAGTGTGCCATTACTCGTGGGACGGAGGGAGTATATCTTTGTGTATATATATATATATATATCTAGGCTTATATTCACCCCTATATGCATGAACCCTTAGGAAAATCCCTCTTCTCTGTGGATGACCCCGAATTGCCAAACTATCTACTTAGTTGTATTTATTAAGCATTTTGGGTATATAACTTGTATCTTTGAGAGGTACGGCAATGACCTCCCAACAGTTCTACTTTTTCCACAGTTAGAAATGGTGCGGGTGCAAGTTCTCTCAAGGTGGGGAGTAACTTTAGACCCAGTGTAAATGGTGGAGGTAGCTACATGCCCAATTTGGGTTCGGGAAGGATTGGCGGAACCCCTAATGCAAGTGTAGCTAGTTTAGTCGGGTCTAAAACAAGGTGGGTGGACAGGAAAATGGAAAAGCACAACTTGTGTGCGGGACGTGCAAAGGGAACCATGCCTTTTTTACTGTCAAAAAGAGAAGAGGATCACTGCTATGTTGTTAGAGAACTCAAGAAAAAATATTAAGGCACTAAGCAAGGTAGTTTTGGAGTAGTCAACTGAGGAGCCTGGGTTCGAATATGAAGAAATGTACTTCACGTGGGCATTAAAGCTGTGGTGTAATTCCATGGTGAGATCAATAGAGCAAGGGTGATTGAATCCATTACGGAGCCTGAGATCGACTAGGTTATTGCTACACTGTGAGCAAAGAGAAGAGGTGCAGCTCAGTCTAGTAAAGTGGAAGAGCCGTCACCAAAACTTAACAAACCTAAGATAGTCTGTGTGAAACCAATGCGGCAGGAAGATAGAACATTGATGCATATAGACTTGTGCATGAATGGAAAACCCATCTGAGTAAGGGTCGACACTAGAGCTAGCCAAGTGTATATCTTTGAAATAGAGGCATCAAGATTGGGGCTCCCGCAAGAGAAAATTGCGAGTAGGATGAAGACTGATAACAGTGAAGCCCAAATATATGCAATGCAGTATACAAAGAAAGTTAGACAAACACATAGAGAGAATAGGACAATGATAACAGTAAGATAGAAATATAAGTAGGAAAAGAAAAAACAACAAAGTAACGACAAGCAAACACCTTTACTCACAATATCAGCATTGTGAATATATATTGAATATTCCTTGAATGTTAATACAACCTCCGACTTATTACTAAGACAAACCCCAGCCTTAGGAAGTTTTGATTTTAAAAACATTATAGTTCCGAACTCGAAAAGCTTGTGCATTCCCATTACCAGATTTTAGAAAGAAAAACTTTTCATGCCACATGCCACACCTCCCATTTATTACGAAACCGACTTACTAAATCAATAGTTGGGATGATTGGGTAAAAGGTGAATTTTTCAGACAAGTTTTTCACCTTACGAAACTGATAAAGGCTATAGAATAGGTCAATTGAAAAGGGGATTTGTTCCAATTCACACACATGATAGAAGAAAAAAATGGAAAATGCCATAGGGTGGAGCTGAGAAAATATGACTCGATAATGTGAGAGAAAGTCTAGAATATGCGGAGGTAAGGTATAAAAAAGTCCAAACTTAAGATAATATAAGTAGCCGGAGATAAATCCAAAAGGAGGGGTGTGGCCATTTTTAGAAGGCTTAGGGGCCCTAAGCTTATACGAACACAAAAAATGAAAAGTATCATCAAGGTTTTCCATGTAGTAACCGGAAATAATGCTACTAACGGTAGAAGAAATAGTGGGTTGGTCGGAATCCTCCCCAGAATCGTCATTGTCAATAGGATCATCTTTTACGGAAGATTCGGCAATATAAGATGTAGACACTGAGCCAGTAAGAAGTTCAAAAATCCTGATGAAAAATATAAACCAGAAGTTTAAAATGGAAAAAAAATAGTATATTCAGGCAAAGATTGAAGAAGAAACATGAAGCATACACCAATTAGGGAATCCCTACACTAAGTTTCAAAAATAAATCTATTGTAAAAGAGATGACGCATAAGCACACAAGTATAAGAATTGCCCTACAGAAAAGGAAGATTAGGAAAAGGTAAACTTACAATTTGACGAAGAATGACGAGGAACTGGATGATTAAATAAGGCTGGAAGAATATGAAGAAACCAAATGGGCTAAGGAATTTAATTTATGAGACAAAAAGGTAAGAGAAGTCAAATAGGACAAAAAAAGTAATGATGAATGTCTGACAAAAAATAGCTCACCTTGCCAGCGGAATATAGATAAACAATACACTGAATAGTAATCGAAATAATTCATCAAAATCGAAGCAGTTATAAATGGGAAGATACAATGGCTGAAGAGATAATTTAGGAACAATGCAACGAGTAAGGAGGATGAAATCTCGGTTCAATGAGGTAAAATATCAAATGGCTAAGTTGGTCACCAGTATAGCAGATGGGGAAAAATTAAAATTAAAAATGAAAAATGCAAAAAATAGCGCATCAATAGTCAAGAAGTGATTAACACTTTGCAAAGAAAATCTTTGTCATATTAAGGTAAATATGTTACTACAACTTCAAAGTTCGCGAAACAATAGTTTGCATATATACAACAAATGAATTCATCACTCAGTGTTTACTTGTCTTCATGGTTAGGGGGGTTTATGGTGTATACCTAGCCAATAAGCTACATGCTTTTGGTCTTCAGGCCCATCCCAATATGAAACCAATGATAAACGAAGGTTGAAGGTATAACATCCAGCCCAATGTCCAGGATTAATCACGAACCGTTAAAGATGGAGCCATGTCCGAAAGGATACAGTGATAGACTGGGAAAGATGGAAGCAAAACCAACATATCACCACAAACCAAGATTGTAGAGACTATGATTCAAACACAATATGACGCATGATTTTAGTTCCGAATAAAGCAGACCCATGATCACAATCGCCTATAAATACAAGGAGAGCAACACTGGTTGAGATAAGTGAGAATAAACTAAGAAATTCAAGTTCTCTGAGGAAAAGGCTGACTTGATTGTTGGAGTGTTTTGCAGGAGGAGATATCTCACATTGAGCAACTGTTGCCTTACGTTGTCGGATTACCACATCATCTACCATCTACATCTTAATCAATGTAAAGCTTGCACACATGTGAACCCTACATCGTACAAATTAAATTTGTTAAATATGACACAGTTTAATTTTTTTTATTCATGATTAGATTAATGTTACATGCGTACCTTTTTGTCACTAGTGAGGAAGGCCTTGTCACCGTTGTCGGCTTCGTCTACAGGAAATGCAATGATTATTTCTGATTGGCCTCGACATGTTTTGGGGATTGGTACGATACTCTTGATGGCGGAGTCCAATGGGGTGTAAAATCATCTAAATTCTTGGTGAGCTCAAGACCTATGTGTTGGATCAATTTTTGGATGAGAACATCTTGAGTTTGTATTCGTTTCTCTAACTCAAATGCTTGTTTTTGAAAATGTGTGGACCCGTAATGGTTGTGCACGACCATAGTACTGTGTAATTCCAAAAGCCTCACAACTCAAATTTGTCAGGTTTATTGGTAGTCGCACAACACACCCTAATTTGTCAGGTTTATTGGTAGTCGCACAAAGTATGTCGCACTTGAATGTGGGTATGAATTTCCCCTTTACTGCATCATTGTTTAATTGTTCATAAATATTAACATAAACGAAATATTTAAACAAATTAATAGAGGGTTGTAAAAGATAGAAATCAAAAATAGTTGTAGGGTTTAACACTCGCTTTGAAACTTCTTTTTTGGCTTCTTTCTCATTTTCACCCTTCTTGTTTTGTCGCCCTTTAAGAAATATATAACACCTATCAATCTCATCAACATCCAATGGCTGTACCATAGCCCTTGCCTCTTTTTTGGTCATCCGGGCCCCAATTTCCATTTAAACATCTATTTATGGACGTTTCTTCACAAATGTAAATGCTTCCAATCCATACCCACCACGGCTCAATCGGTGAGCCATTAAATTTGAATGGGCAATTCGTTGTTTTTTCCCTTTTACCATATGTTAGGTTGTTAGAGGCATGTCATCGCTAAAGACATGTAAAATCTGAGTTATCTTTAAAAATGTATTCAAATTAACTAACATTGGAGCCATTCTGCAGAGCACTTTCTCCCGTGGATCCCTCAAATCTCTGGTTGAATGTGTGTGTAAGTCATCCTTGGGTGATTGCCTTTCTCCGTGGACCACCAAATCTTGAACATTATTGTTGTTTCCTTCTTTCTTAGATAATTTTTAGAATAAGATTTGGGGGAATCTAGGTGTGGAACTTATTATGGAAAATAACGGTATACCTTGCACTCCATCCATACGTTCTCCTTATAGTCCGTGGGAATCTCATGCAAACTATCGAACTTTGCAAACCAACTAAAACAATTTGCACACTCCTCAGACAAAAACTTACCCGACTTATTGAAAACCAATGGAGTTAACTCTTTTCTAGCTAATCTAAGTGCCAAATTTCTACAATGTGTTTTGTCTATTCCTACCTCATTGGATCCATCATCATCATCATCCTAAGCATGTTTTTGTGTCGCCGAATGGCTACTATGTGATTTTAGGGTAGAATTCTCACGAGTATTTTTCTTAGACATTAAGTAAACTACATCCAAAAAATCTCAACTCAATAATGAGTTCATGGAAGATATTTGAAGAACATAGTATGAGGAGAAAATACTACTTTTAATATCAGCTACTAACCCTAAGTAATTTTTTATCTTGATAATAAACCATTATTAGGTTTTCACTATACAAAGTATGAACGAACTCACAATCATAATGTTATCATTACATAACAACAATAAATATTTGAAACCATGAAAACCCCTAAGAATTACATACCAATCTAGAATGTTGAAGATGAGCACCAAATAATTTAGGGTTTAAAAACACTAACCTTACATCAAACAAGTGGAAACTTCATTTCGATAAACCCTTGCCCACTTTCAATTTCCAATGGCACTTGCAATGATCACCCCCTTAATAAAATGAGAAAATGAGGTGAGATCAAACCAAGTGTAGATGAGTAAAGTAGGACTTGGATAAGTGAAAACCTACCTTGCATCATCACTTCGTGAAAGCTTGGATTTAAGATGAACATAAATGAAGAAAAGAGGTTGTGGTATTTTTTAAGGGAAAATGGAGAAAAATGCGGGCTTCTTAAGGGTATTTAATATCATTTTTTAACCTGCTTTAAATTATAAAAAATTTCCCATAAGGAAGTCGTTCCAAACTTGTAAATGCATCAGCCCTTTTATAAAAATAGGGGAACCTGTTCCAAACTTGGAACATGAATTAATATATATAAAAATGGACCAACTCATACACAAACTGCCCATATTCAAAAATCCCCAAAAATGAAATCCTAGATCCATTCCAAAGCGCTCAAAATTTACCCCCTATTTTTTCATTCCAATTCCAATGTCGGGGTTAAGAAACACAAAGAAGAGTAGAGGGACAACGAGTGAAATAAATCATGAGCCCATTACCGAGATCTTGGCATCCCAACACTTTTTCAAGGTATGTGGAATTATCAAAGTGCAAGGTTATAAATTGGGAAGTCATTAGTGCTTTCTCAGTAGGAGATTTGTGGCCAGAATATTTGTCAAAGCGTTTTAGAGATCAACATTTGGATAAATTTTTATGTTTAGAAGAACAAGGTCATGTTGATGAGCTAATTGAATTTTCCGCTAGTTTGAAGCAAATCTCGAACAATCGTGACAGTACAAAGGTTAAAGGGAAGGAAATTATAGTTAATAAGTTTACAACATGTGAGGCTCTTAGTAGCTCGTACTTGTCCCCCGGAGTAGAAGGACATGGCCTTGTATAAAACTATCACCAACAGAGTTGGACATCGATCACAGAATCCACACCAATAGACCCCGTACCCATGGCACGGAAATATTTTCGTAGATAGGGAAGTACACTGGGCTCAACTGTGGAGCAGAGGTTTATTTATGAGTATGTGTGTTTGAACGTTTTGCCCATGGGGGACATGTGTGAGCTGACCATTAGGAACCTTATATTTTTTTTATCATGTGATAGAGAGTGTCAAAATTAACCCTGGTTATACCATTTTGATGAGTATGCTCAAGGCTGAAATTGAAAAAAAGAAGGATCTCTCTTACGGTGGCTTGATCATAGCGATGATAGCAAAGACCGGTGTCTAACCCTAAGACTGCCCATTCCGCTTAGAGTTCTTTAACGAGGTATGGTTCCAACATAAGAAGCTTCAGCTCAGGCATGAAAATAAATGGGAGCCAAAGGTTATTATGAAACAGGCTGCAGAGAATGCCAAAAGGGCTAGGGAGGAGGAACTTGAGATTGGTGGCTGATCTATTTCATAACTAATATGTAAACTATTTCATACGTTTCCAGTAGGGAAAGCTAATTTTTTATTTTTTATTTCTATTTGTTTACCAGGTTCGAAGAGCAGCTAGAAGACCACCTTAGGATGCATGAATTGCATTTGTGGCGATGTTGAAGAGACGTCAGACATGTGCTATAACGGATGCACAACAACACCAATTTTTTGAAGCTCAAGGACTCTAGCTCGATCTAAGAAAGGATGAAAGAGCTTAAAAATTTGATCTGATGATGACAAATAGTGATCCTAATGAAGCGCCAGGGGAGGATGACGGTGGCCAAGGGGATAACCATGACTCAGAGATTGACCAAATGTTCGAAGAAGTCTAGGCAGTAATTTTTATGAAATGTGACGTGAGGTATGGAATTTTGTACTATGGTTTTTTAAGTTAGTAACATTTATTTTTTGATGAATTTGGATAAATTTGGAAAGAATTCGGATGAATTATTTTAAGTAAATTCAGTCTCACTTATATCATAAGTTTGAATTATATCCAAAGTTTGAATTCACTTTCAAACGAAGAAGTTGTGTTAGGAAATTTTCCATAACCCCAGATTGATTTCTGAACATGGAAGTGACTGAGATCTTTTCTAAAAATGTGAGGAACTAGTTCCAAGCTTAGAACTAGATAAGGTCCTGAAAAAGATAATGAGTATCTTCATTACTACATTGTTGAAGGGAAAGTTTCTTGATTGCTATCAAAGGAAGGGATAATTATCTACTTTCTCCAAACCCTAACACATAATCATACAAGCAATTCATATACTAGAACTTCTAACACCATTAATGAATTCAAGAACCATTTTCAAGCACAACAAATGCACAATAGAGAAAGCATTAAATAGATAGAAATGATTCTGAAGACATAGATAAGGAAGCTTCAATCAAATTCTCCCAAGGAGATTACTACCCTGTATTACTAAAACACATAAATACCTTACAAAAACTAAGAAAAGAAAGAAGAAGAAACTAGGGTTTTAAAGCTAGAAAATCGCAGGAAGAAACAGAAGTTCTGAAAAAGTAGGATAGGGTTTGGTATTTATAGTACAAAATAAAAAATATTGTTGGCAACACATCTGTTGCGACTCGCGACGAGACCGTCTCGATCCCATTAGAGCCCAGATTCAACATCTTTATTTCTTTCTTCTCTTTGTCTCAAATCCTCCTCTTAACATCACTTTTCTTTAATCCTTTTAGTCTTCAAAGCTCAAAAGAAGGTCTTCAAATATTCAAAGATAATCTTCAAAGTTTTCAAACATTTTCCCTGTCACGCAAAACCCCTAGAAAAGTAATAAAAGTGTAAAGTCACTCTTAACTAATATTTGAGAATTCCAAGGCTAAATGGCACATTTATAGCACAAAAGTGAATCCAAAAGTCCCAAAATGACTGTATAAAGTGGACACACCAAATATCCCCACATTTGAACCTTACTCATCCTCTTGCAAGAAAATATTCAAGCACAAAAACAATTTCACATGTCCATATCCTAATACTAATATTCCCACAAATCAAAGCCTCACAAAAACTCTCAATATCATAAGTCCCAAAATCAAAGATCAAATTAAATTTTTCTTCACACAACCCCTATCTCTAAATCTAACCAAACCCACAACCTATAAATTCATTAATACCCACAAAAAAATTTCAAAGTCCCAAATTGATAATCCCAATATCTAATGGAATAAAATGAATTTCAAACCATATGAGAATTTTAAACACATACTTCACTTCATACCAATATATCAACCAAAACGAAGTACACACATAATCATGAATTTCTAACCCTACTTCATTTTCATGCTAAGTTTTCCAATCCAAAGAAGTCCTATGATGTTAGGCTACCCGATCCCTCCATATATCAACCACAACCTTATGAATCAATCGCCGACAAATGAGTAGATTTTAAACAAAATTTTATTTTTCTTTTCCTCTCTTTCTCTCATTTTGCCAAGGAGCCGTTTCAGGTTTTCATCCTAGCCCCACATCATATTTCTTAAGCTCACATCTTACCCAAATTTAGCCTCTCATGTTTACCTAGGCCTCCCTTCTAGGTTTTCGACCTATACCGGCCCCCAATGTTACCCAAATTGCCCTCTCAGGTTTTCAACTTAACGGGTTTTCTTTTTAACATTTTTTCTTCATTTTCTATTTTTTTTCATTATCCCATGTTTTTCCAATCAAAAATAGCAAAAATATTTCAAGATCAAGCACACATTTGTGTAATTCCTTTAACCTCTCCCCCCACTTAAAACATCACATTGCCCTCAATGTAAGCATATAAGGCAAGAACGATAAAAACTCAAGGTAAGAAGTAAAGTAACTCCTATTTCTCCGCATATTTACCAGTTGTATGGCGGAATCCCATGTATCTATCTGAATTTGGTTCCAAAATTGGTTCCGGAACCGGTGAGGGAGTTGGGGGTGTCACAGAGGAACTCACCCCTCGAGCAACATGTTGTCTCCTTGGCACCATTTGATCTAGAACTAATATCACAGATAACAACATCAAACTCACAAGTACATAGTGATTTGGAATGTTATGTTTAGCATTAAAAGTTAATAACCAAAACATTTTCAAAGACCAACCACTCAATGCATTCGCCACTATGAAATCATCCAATAAAAATATCGAACATATATTGACAAATATTCAAGCATCACTATATAATTTAACAATCATATTCACAATGATGTAGTTGGCCTACTACAATCAACAAACATAACTTGGAAGATGTAAGAATGATCATGTCTATCAATGTAAGATGGTGGAGAAATGTGTGAACGTGTGTTGTTGGGAGTATTTAGTATAGAAGAAGGAAAAAATTATTCTTTATTCTATGGAAGTGTCGCAACTCGCGATAGAACTATCGCGACCGCGATGAATTAGTCCTAGAAGTTGCAATTTTCAAATTTTTTTTAAAACTTTCGCGATTGTGATTGGACCGTCGCGACTCACATCAATACCATTGCGACTCGATACAATACCATTGTGAATCATGACAATACGGTGGCGACTCATGATGGGTATATCGCGCTTGTGAAAGATTGGAATTTGAAGCTTACATTCCACTCAAAAACTTCTGATCTCGGTCGCGACTCAGGAACTCCTTGTCGCACTCGCGACAGACTGTAACTGGGAGATGAAAATTTCCCCCAATTCATCGTGACTCGCAATGAGACTATCACGACTCATTACAAGAACATTGCGACGAGACCATCATGACTCACGACGGACAGAGTATCAAGGCATTTAGAAGAATTTTTCTTACCAACTTTCCAAGCTTTCTTCCCCTTTTTCATAGCTATAATTCCTTCATCTTCTCTAATGAAATGCACTTCACTTTTCTACAAAATCATGGAAACACACCATGAAAATATCAAGACAAAATAATGGAAAAAATAATTTAAAAACCAAAATAAAAACCAAATTTATTTACGTTGTCGGCGTGAGTTAGCTCCGTATATTTAAGGTCGTTGACATGACCCTAATTTTACCCGTATGGTAAAGTTTTGAACCCCTTCACCATGAGCATCCAAAAGTAGAGAGGTGGGTCACAAAACTTTCAAGAGGAAAGTCTTGTTGAGGTGGAGTTGGTCTTAAAGGAGTTTGGTGGTTAGGAGGCTTTGAATGGTCATTTTCTCCTCTATTATCTCCTTCAAAACTTCCAAAAATGGTGGAGTCGGTTCACTAGGTGGGGATAGGGGTGATGATGGCAATGGGTGTAGCACAATCACCTCTTCCTCAACTTCTTTACCTTCAACCACAGACTCCTCATCCCTATCGAACTCGAACTCATTTGTAAAGGTAACCTCACTCACCGTATCTTCGAGTTCAACTTGGGATGGTGTATCTTTGGAATTTTGAGCTTTCCAAACGGATCACCCCTTCCATCATTTTCTCATATGCCCCTACAAAGGCTCGTTTCCTGAGGAAGTTTGAGCTTCCCATTCCTCTTTAATATTATTTAAATTGGTTAAGTTTGCTCATGTATCCATGATCTCGACATTAGTCAAACTATAACCTTCTTCTTGGGCTTGGTTTTAGGTATGAGGGAAGGTGGTAGGGGATAACTATATTGCTCGTAGGGTTGGTTTTCTGGCTCATTTTCATACCACATATCTGGATTACCACTCCACTCCTGATTGTCAGAATCATGGTACGAATACCATTCTTGAGCTTCTTGCCTTTGAAAACCATCAACTCCATCTTCTTGATAGCACTCTTACTAATACCCAT